>RXID01016200.1:0-21543 GCA_005019695.1 Trichopus zeylanicus subsp. travancoricus | reverse complement strand
CAACTACTCCTACAACTGGTAGTACTACTGTTACTAATCCTAGTACTCGCACGACTATTACTCCTATTGCTGCTATTACTCCTGCTACCACTACTTCTACGACTACTATAGCTTCTAATGCTACCACTACTATTACTATTGCTACTATTGCAAGTACTATTACTAGTGCTACTGTTGCTACTTCAATTGCTACTGCTACTCCTACTACTACTACCGCTACTACTAGTAATGCTACTACTATGATACCTACTACAATTGCTATTGCTACTTCTACTGCTTTTGCTGCTACTACTACTACTACTACTGATACTACGACTACTGCTACTATTACTACTACTACTACTGCTGCTACTACTACTATCGCTACTACTACTACTACCACCACAATTACTACTACAACTACTATGACTACTATGACTGCCATAATAGCGACTACTACTTCTACTACTACTATTTCTCTTACTAATACTACTACCACAGCTACTACTGGTAATACTACTACTACTGCTACTATTGCTACTATTATTACTCCAACTACAGTTACTACTTCCGCTAGAACAACTTCTGCTACTACTTCTAGTTCTAGTACAGCTGCTTAAATTGTCACTACTGCTTCCAAAGTTGCTGCTACTACTACTGCTACTATTGCTGCTACTACTACCATTACTACCACCACTACTACTACTACTATTACCACCACATCTACTACTACTTCTACTACAGCTGCTATTACTTCTACAACTCCTACTACTACTACTACAGCTACTACTACACCTAGTACTACAACTATTTCAACTAATAATGCAAATATAGCCACTAATACTAGTACTACTATTACTACTACTACTGCAACTACTGTTATTACTACTGCTACTACAACAACAACAACAACAACTACTGCTACTACTACTACTACTACTACTACTACTACTACTATTATTATTACTATTAACTCTACTAATGCTACTACTACTACTACTACTAGCACTACTACTATGATTATTGCTTCTGCGACTACTCTATATCTACGACTACTACTACTACAGCTATTATTATGACTACTAATACTTCTACTACTGCTGCTGCTAGTGCTACTACTGCTGCTACTACTACTCTACTTTTCTGTCTACTACTACTACTTGTACTACTATGACTACAACTACTACTACTACAACTAATACTACTAATACTGTTACTACGACTATAGCCACTACTACTGCTACTATCACTACTACTGCTACAACTCTGACCACTATGACTACAACCACTACTACTGCTACTATCACTACTACTGCTACATCTCTGACCACTATGAGCACCGCCACTACTACTACTACTACAGCTACTCCTACTACTATTGTTACTACTACTGCTGCTACTGATGCTACTATTACTATTACTACTATTACTATGACTACTACTGCTAGAACCAACACAACTAGAACAACGATGATCACTTCTACTACTACTACAACAACTACAACTACCACTACTATTACCACAACTAATGCACCAACTACTACAACTACTGCTACTACTGCTTCTGCTTCTTCTTCTACTACTAGTACTACTACTGCAATGATTGCACCTATTACTGCTACTACTACTCTAACTACTACTACAACAACAACTACTACAACTACTACAACAACAACTTCTACTACTATAGCAACAACAACAACTACTAGTAGTAGTAGTAATACTATTATTTCTACTACTCCCAGTACTACTACTACTTCTATTATTTCTGTTGCTACTACTACTGCAACAGCTACTACAACTACTACTTCTACTACTACTCTACATTCGACTACTACTACAATTGCACATACTATGACTACCACTACTACTACTACTGCCGCACTGCCAGTAGTACTACTTTTACTACTACTACAACTACCATTGCTTCTATTGCAGCTCAAATGCTACTACTATTACTACTACTACTGCTACAACTGCTTGTACTATGACAACAACAACAACTACTACAACTACCACTACTACTACCCCTACTACTGCTACTACTACTACTACTGCTATTAATACTACTACTAATGCTACTACTACTATACCTACTACTATTGCTACTGCTACTACTACTATAGTTCCTGCTACTACGACTACTACAATAGTTGCTGCTACCATTACTATAGCTATTACTATTACTGCTACTACTGCTACTACAACAACTGCCAAAATGGTTGCTGGCAATACTACTCCCGCTACTACTGCTACAACTGTTAGTAACATTACTACTACTACCATTACCACTACTACTACTTCTACTACTATTAATTCTCCTATTACTACTCCTTTTGCTACTAGTAATGCTTCAACTTCTACTGTACTAGTACTTCCACTACTACAACTACTACTATTCCGACAACTAATACTTCTATTACTACTACTGCTATTGTTATAGCTACTAATGCTACAAAGGCTACACTACTAAAATAATTGCAACAACAGCTACTGCTACTGCCACTACTACAACTGTTGTTACTGCTACTCCTGCTGCTACTATTACTGCAACAAATACTGCTACTTCTACTACTTCTACTACTACCACTGCTCTAGCTACTATAGCCACTATGACCGCTACAACTGCTATTATTACTGCTACTACTGCTATCACTACTAATGCTACTACAACTACTACTCGTACAACTACTATTACTGCTACTGCTACTACAACTACTGCTCAAACTACAACAACTACTGCTGCTACTACTGCTACTACTAATACTGCAACAACTACCACTGCTACTACTACTATTACATCTACTACTACGACAACTACTACTCCTACTATTACTGCTACTACTGCTGCTGCTACTACTACTACTAGTACTACTACTAATAATAATAATAATAATAATAATACTACTACTACTACTACTACTACAACAACAACAACAACTCTTGCTGCTGTTGCTACTACTACTACTAATACTGCTACTGCTACTACTACTAGTACTACCTCTACTACTGCTCTCCCTGCTATTACTACAACTATCACTACAACTACCATACTACTGCTGCTCCTAATACTACTACTACAACTACTGCTACTTCTACTACTAGGACTCCTACTACTACTACTATTATGACAATTACTACCTATACAACTGCTAGAAATACTACTACCACTACAACTACAACTACTGCTTCAACCACAACTACTGCTACTACTACATCTAATTATACTGCAACTACTACTACTAGTACCTCTGCTACTGCAAACACTGCTACTACAACTACGGCTCCTACTAATACCACTACTGGTACTGCTACTACTACTACTACTATCTCTAGAACTACTACAACTTATCCTCCTACTGCTACTACAACTGCTACAACTATATCTTCTACTACTGCTACTACTACTACTGCTACTACGACGACTACTACTACTTCTACTAGTACTCGACTACTATTACTACTACTACTACAACTGCTGCTACTGCTGCTGCTGTTGCAGCTGCCACTCCTGCTGCTACTACTACTATTCCTACTTCTATTACTACTACTACTGCTGCTGCTGCTACTACTTCTTCTACTACTACTACTGCTACTTCTACTACTTCTACTACTACTAGTACTACAACTACAACCACTACTTCTATTGTTACTACTACTCCTACAACTCTACTACTAGTACTGCCTCTTCTTCTACTACTACAACTACAACTACTAAAGCTACTTCAACTGTTAGTACTACTACTACTGCTAATACTACTGCTACTTTTGGTACTACTATAACTACACCTAGTACTACAACTACTACTACCACTAATACTACTACCACAACTACTACTACTATGACTCCATACTACTTCTATAGCAACTACTCCAGCTACTACTCCTGCTGTTACTACTACTTCAACTACTACAACTACTACTCCTACTACTACCACTACTACTGCAACCACTACCACTACTACTACTTCTGTTGCTACGACTACAATGACTACTACCACAACTACTGCTCCTAATGTTATTACTATTGCAACTACCACTACAACTACTCCTGATCCTGCTGCTACTACTATTACTACCACTGCTACTACTACAACTACTACTAGTACCACTACTACTACTACAACTACTACAAGTACCACTACTACTACTATTATTACTACTACTACTATTATCGCTATGACTACTTCTACTACCACTACTGGTATGCAGCTACTATTGCTACTGCTACTGCTGCTACTACTACTACCACTATTAATACTATTGCCAATTGTGATACTACTACTACTATGACTACTACAACTACTACAGTAATAACAACAACAACAACTACTACTACTACTACTACTCCGACTTCTACTACTACTATTGCTACTACTACTACTGCTGCTACTTTTACTACACTAATAACAATATCAACTACAACAACAACAATGACAACAACAACAACAACAACAACTGCTACTACTACTACTACTACTTCTACTAGCACTACAACTACTCCCACAACTACCATTATTTCTACCACCAAAACTCCTGCTACTACTACAATTACTACTGCTACTACAAATACTCCTACTATCTTTTGAATACTACTACTCCAACAACTACAACTACTACTGCTCCAACTACAATAACTGCTACTACTAATACAACTACTGCTACTCCTATTATTACTACTAGTAATACTACTAGCACTACAAATACCATTACTACTACAACTGCAACAACAACGACCATTACAACAACAACAACTACTACTACTACTACTACTACCACTACTATAACTTTCACTACAATCATGAATACGACAACTACAACAAGGACAACAATAATAATTACCACTACTACTAGTACTAGTGCTAGTGCTGCTATTACTACTACTGCTGCTGCAACTACCACTACTACTGCCCATAATACTACTGTTGCTACTGCTGCTGTTACTAATACTACTATTGCTACTCCTTTGCTACTTCTACTACACCTACTACTACTACTACTCCTACTGCTACTCCTACTACTACTGTTACTCCACCCCCGTCACCTACTACTGCTACTACAACTACTATTATCACTACTACTACTACTACTACAACTAGTACTTTTACCATTCCTGCTACTAATATTTCTACTACTATTGGAAGTGTTGCAGCTAATACTACCCTACTGCCACTACTACTACTACAATTGCTACTGCTACAACAACTACTGCTGCAACTCCTCCTACTACTACTAATTCTACTGATACTACTCCTACTCCCACTACTACTATTACTGCTGCTACTACTACTACTACTACTACTACTATTACTACTACTGCTACTACTACTACTGCTACTACTACTACTACTACTGCTACAACTACTACTACTACTATGACTGCTACGTCTACTATAACTACTATTATTAGTGCTACTTCTACTACTTCTACTGCTACTCCTACTATTATTCCTACTACTACTACTACTATTGCCATTACTACTGCTCCTCCTGCTCCAACTATGACTACTTTTACTTCTACTACTACCACTACTAATACTATTACCACTTCGGCGACTACTACTACAATGGCTACTGTAACTACCACAACGACAACAATAACAACAACTACTACCACTGCTACTACTACTACTCGTATAATTATTGTTACTACAACTATTACTACAACAACTACTACTTCTACAACAACAACTACTACTACTACTGCTGCTGCTACTACAACAACAACAACTAGGACTACTGTTACTGCTACTACTGCTCCAAATACTCATACAACAACTACTACTATTACTACAACAACTACTACTACTAACACTATTAGTGCTACTACTACTACAACTACAATTGATACTATTAGAAATACTACTATTACAACTACTCCTACTACTATTACTGCTACTCGTACTTCTATTACTAGTACTACTATTGCTACAACTATTACTTATATTGCTACTACGACCACTACTTTTACTAGTACTATTGCTACTACTACTACTCCTAGTTAAACTACTACTACTACTGTTACTACTTCTACTACCACTACTAATACAACCACAACTACTACTATTACTACCAACTACAACTACTACAACAACAACTACTACTCAAACAACCATTGCTGCTGCTGCTGCTACTACTACTACTACTACTACACCTACTCAAACTCTTACTCATACTACTACTCCTTCCACTACTTCTACTACTACAACAACTACTACTACTACAATTATTGCTACTACTACTCTTGCTACTACTACTACCACTACTACTACTATTAATACTAGTAGTGCTACTACTACAACTACTACTCTTACTACCACTACTACAACTACTACATCTACTACTCCTACTGCTACATCAACAACTACTACTCTTACTACCACTACTACAACTACTACATCTACTACTACTGCTACAACAACTACTACTACTGCTCCTATTACATCTTCTACTACTACTCTTACTACTACTACTACTGCTGCTGCTAGTACTACTTCTACTACTACTAATAATAATACTACTACAACTACTACTGTGCGTACTGCAACTACAACTACAACTACTCCTCCTGCTACTACTTATGCATCTCCCACTCCTACTACTACTATTGCTACAACGACTACCACCACTACTACTACTATTACTCCTACTAGTTCTACTACGACAACTACTACTACAACTACCACTGCTACTACAACTATTACAACTAGTATTGCTACTCATACTACTACTACTACTGCAATAACCAAGACTACTACTCCTATTACTACTGCTATTACGACTGCTCCTACTACTACTCCTACTCCCACACCTACTCTGATTAAAATTATTGCAACTGCTACTACTACTACTACTACTACTGTTAGGACTACTCTTGCTACTACTGCTACTACTACTTCTACTACTACTGCTACGACTACTTGTACTAATACTACTGCTTCTACAACTTGTACTAGTACTACTGCTTCTACAACAGCTACAACTACTACTAATCCTAACACTACTACTATTGCTACTACTACTCCTCCTCCTCCTAATACTACTACTCCTAACGCTCCTACTACCTCTACTACTACTCCTACGACTCCTATTACTACTACTACTACTACTGCAACTACTACTATTAGTACTACTACTGTTATTGCTACTACTTCTACTACACCTACACCTACTATTTTTACTAATGCTATAACTATTACTACTATAACTACTACTACTACTGCAACTACTACTACTACTACAATTACTATTGTAGCGACTACTGCAACTACTACTACCACTACTACTACTACTACTACACTACTACTACTACTACTACTACTACTACTACTACTACTACTACTACTACTATTATTATTACTACTACTACAACTTCTGCTACTACTACTGCTCTTATTACCACTTGTACTCCTACGCCTCGTCCTCTACTACTACTACTCCTACTCCTGCTACTACTACTATTACTACTACTACTTGTACTACTACTACTACTACTACAACTCCTACTACTACTCCTATTCCAACTCTAACTCCTTCAACTACTCCTACTAGTACTAATACTACTACAACAACTAAAACTACTACTGGCCCTACTACGATTGCTTTTACTACTACCACTGCTGCTACTACTAATGACGCTACTATTACTACAATTATTATTGTTACTACTAGTATTACTATTACTATTACTACTACTGTTGCTGCTATTGCTACCTTGACTACTACCACTTCTACTACTGCAACTGCAGCAGCTGCTACAACTACTTCTACTACTGCTACTACCTCGACTTCTACTACTACTACTTCTAGTACTCGTACTCTCACTCCTACTACTACTACAACAACAACAACAACTACTACTACTACTATCACTTCTCCAACTAGTACTGCTCCTACAACTACTCTTGACTCCTACTACTACTCCTAATACAACTTCTACTACTACTAGTACTACTATGACCACCACTACTACTACACCTACTGCTGCTACTACTACTACTACTACTACTACTAATACTACTACTGCTACCACTACAACTACTACAACTACAACTAATCCTGCTACAACTACTACTATGCCTACTACTACTACCACTATCGCCACTACTCCTGCTACTGCTGCTGCTACTACTACAGCTACTTTTACTAGTACCTCTACTACTCCTGCAACTACAATTATTACTGCTAATAATACTGCCACGACAGCACCAAAAAATACTACTGCTACTACAACTCCTACTACAACTACTACTCCTATTACTACTACTACTACTACTATGACTACTACTACTAATGTGACTTGCACTTCCTCTTCTCCTACTACTACTCCTAGTACTACTGCTTCTACTCTTGCAGCTACTACTACTACTCCTATTACTATTATTACTGGTACAATTACTACAACTATTACTTCTTCTACTATGACTACTACTACTATTGAAACTATTACAATGACTTCTATGACAACTACTCGTACTACTACTACTCCTCCTCCTACTACTACTATTACTGCCATTGCTATTACTCCTACTATTACTACTGCACCTACTGCTACTACCACTCCTACTCCAACACCCACTCCTAAAACTACTCCTACTACTACTCCTGCTACTACTATTACTACTACAACTACTACTAGTACTACTACTACCACCACCACCACCACCACCACCACCGCCACCACCATCGCCACTACCTCTACTACTATAACTACTACTACAACTACAACTACAGCTACTAGAAATAAGACTACTACTGCTCGTGCTACTAATTGTACAATGACTACTATTGCTATTATAGCAACAATAATAATAACAACAACAACAACTACTACTACTACTACCACTACTGGTGCTGCTACTACATTAACGACTACAACTAGTACTATGACTACTATTACAACAACTACAACAACAACAACTACTACAACTACGACTACTAGTGGTAGGACTACTACAACAACAACTACTACTACAACTACTACTCCTAATACACTGACTACAACTACCACTATTACTACTACTGCTACAGCTACTCCTACTACTACAATTATTATTAATACCACTATTATTATTACTACTATCCAACTACTCCTATTTTCACAACTAATGCTACTATTACCATAACTACTATTACTATTACAACTACACAACTCCCACTACTACTATTACTACTACTATTACAGCTACTATAGGTACTACTACTACTATTACTACTTTTGCTATTGTTACTACTGCTGCTGCCACTACTACTACTACTACTCCTACTACTACTCCTAGTGCTACTTCTACTATAACTGCTATTACTAGTGCTACAACTACTACTTCCATTGCTACTGCTACTACTACTCCTATTATTACTTCTACTACTCTTACTACTAATACTACCATTATTATTACTGCTGCTCCAACTCCTACTATGCCTACTATTACCCCTACTACTACTATTACTACTACCACTACTACTACTAGTGCAACTGCTACTGCTACAACTATTGCCACTTTTACTTCTACTACTACGACTACTACTAAAACCATTACCACTTCTTCTACTACTACTACTATGGCTACTACAACTACAACAACAGCAACAACAGGTACTACTACAACTATTTTTATAACTACTACTTATACAAATGCTACTACTACTACATTAACAATAATAGCTACTACTACAGGTACTACAACTACTCTTACTACTACACTACTACCACAACTACTATTGTTGGTTCTGCTACTACTACAACTCGTACAACTACTACTCCAACTACTACTCTACTACTACTCCTACTACAACTACTACTATTACTACTACTGCTTCTACTATTTCTATTACCAGTACTACTACTACAACTACTACAAATACTATTATTATTACTACTAAGATTATTGCTCCTACTACTTCTATTACTACCACTGCCCCTACTATTATTGATACTACTACTACACCTGATACTACTAGTACTACTACTACAATAACTACTCCTACAACTACAACTACTACACGTGGTCCGATTACTACTACTACTATTGCTACCACTATTACTTCTACTACTACTGCTGCTACTACTTTTACTAGTACTATTGCTGTTACTACTACTACTCCGACTGGTACCACTACTACTCCTACTTATACTACTACTACTGCTGCTACTATTTCTACTTCCCCTACTAATATAACAACAACTACAATTTTACTACTGCAACTACAACTACTACTACAACTACTACTCCTCCCACTACTACCACTACTACTACTACTACTGCTACTACTACTACTTCTACTACTACTACTACTTCTACTACTACTACAACTACTACTACAACAACTACTACTCTAACTACTCATACTCAAACTCTTACTCCTATTACTACTGCTACTACTACTTCTACTACTACAACTTCTAGTACAACAACTACTACTGCTACTACTACTCTTGCGACTACTTACTATTACTACTACTACTTTTAATACTAGTATTGCTACTACTACAACTACTACCCTTACTACTACTACTACTACTTCTACTACTACTACTAATACTACTACTACTGCTACTGCAACTACAACTACTACTACTCCTCCTACTACATCTACATCTACAACTCCTACGACTACTACTGCAACTACTACTACCACTACTACTTCTACTATTACTCCTACGCAAACTACTAGTCCTACTACAACACCTACAACTACTTCTACTACTACAACTACTACTACAACTATTACTACTAGTATTGCTATTACTACTAGTACTACTACTGTTAGTACTACTGCTACTACTACAACTGCTAAGACTACTACTCCTATTACTACTACTCTTACTACTATTGCTCTTCCTACTACTACTACTAATAGTACTACTACTACAACCACAACTACAACTACAACTTCTATTACTACTACTTCCCCTGCTACTAATCCTACTACTCCAAAACCCACACCAACTCCCACTGCAATGACAACTACTTCTGTTACAACTACTAGTACCACTATTGCTAGTATTACTTCCACTATTGCTACTATTGCCACAACTATTACTACTACTACAACTACTATTAGTGTTCCTGTTGTTGCCTCTGCTACTACTACTACTACTACTACAACAACAACTACTACTACTACTTTTGCTGTTGCTGCGGCTGCTACTGCAACCTAGACTACTACCACTTCTATTACTGCATCTGGTGCAATTCTTATGACAACATCTACTACAGCTACTACCTCGATTGCTACTACTACTACTTCTACTACTCCTACTCCCACTCCTACTATTGCAACTACTACTACACAAACTACTATGACACCTACAACTACTCCTCCTCCTCCTCCTCCTACTACTACTACTACTACTACCGCTGCTACTACTACTACTGCTGCTACTACTACTACTACTACTACTACTACTACTACTACTACTACTACTACTACTACTACTACTACTACTACTACTACTACTACTACTAGTATCACTACTAAAACTACTCTGACTCCTACAATGAATCCGACTCCAGCTACTACTCCTACAATAACTTCAACTACTACTACTACAATAACAACTAAAACTAGTAATAGTACTACTACTACTACTATGACCACTACTAATACAATAATAACTTCAACTACTACTACTACTACTACTACTACTATGACCACCACTACTACTACTATTGCTGCTACTACTCCTACCATTACTAGTACTACTATTACTACCACTACTGCTACTACTACTACTATTATGACCACTACTAATACAACAACAACTTCAACTACTACTACTACTACTACTACTATGACCACTACTACTACTACTATTGCTGCTACTACTGCTACCATTACTAGTACTACTACTACTACCACTACTACTACTACTACTACTACTGCTACTGCTACCATTACTAGTACTACTACTACTACTACCACTACTTCTTCTACTACTACTACTACTATTATTCCTACAACAAATCCAACTCCTACACCTACTCCTACTACAACTACAACTACTGCTGTTACAACTACTAGTACCACTACGACTACTATTTCTTCTACTAATGCTGCTACTACTACAACTAGTACTACTACTGCTACAACTAGTGCTGCTGCAGCTGTTGCCTCTCCTACTACTAGTACTATTATTACTACCACTAGTACTAGTACTACTACTACAACTACTACCTCAACTACTGTCGCCACTACTACCACTACTTCTACTACTACTACAACTACTACTACTAGCACTACTACTATTACAATAACAACTACTACTGCTACTGCTCCTACCACCACTACTACTACAACTACAACTAATCCTACTATAAATGCTATTATGGCAACTACTACCACCACTACTGCTACTATTGCCACTACAACTGTTGCTACTACTACACTACTACTACAAAGAATACTACTACTACTTCTACACTCCTATTACTGCTACTACTATGACTACTACTACTACTAATTCTACCCTTCCAGGTACTACTACCACTACTACTACTATAATAACTACTACTATAACTAGTACAACTACTACTTCTTATATGATAAATGCTTCTACTTTCGCTACTATTACTACTATTTCTATCACTACAACTTGTACTACTACTGCTCCTCCTACGACTACTACGACAGCTACTGCTACTTCTACTACTGCTACTACTGCACCTACTGCTACTACTACTACTCCTACTACTACTCCTGCTGCTACTATTACTACTACAAGTACTACTAGTACTTCCACTACTACTACTCCTGCTGCTACTACTGTTGCTGCTACTACTACTACCTCTACTGCTAGTAATACTACTACTAATGCAACTACTAGCACTACAACAAATACCACTGCTACTCTCGCAACTGCCATTATAATTACTACTACTGCTGCTGCTGTTGCTACAGGTGCAGCTACAACAACAGTGACTACTACTACTACTATTATTACTACTACAACTACAACAACTACAACTCCCAATACTCTGACTACAACTACCGCTATTACTACTACTACTAGAACTACGCCTAATACTACAATTTTTATTACTTCCACTATTATTATTACTACTACTGTAATTACTACTATTGGCACACCTATTGCTACTACTACCACTATTACTACTACTATTACAACTACTACTCCAACTTCTATTAGTACTACTACTGCTACTGCTACTACTATTACTACTTCTACAGCTGCTACTGCTAATACTACTACTACTATTGCAACTACTACTACTACAACAAATACTCCTAATGCTACTTCTACTAGAACTACTATTACTACTACTACTACTAGTGATACTGCTACTGCTACTATTACTCCTATAACTATTATTACTACTCTTACTACTACTAGTACTACTACTACTACTGTAGCTCCTACTCCAACTATGACTACTGTTACCCCTTCTATAGCTACTACTACGACTACTACTACTACTACCAGTACAACTCTACTACTACTGCTACTACTACTACTACTTTTACTTCTACTACCACTACTACTACTAATACTATTACCACTTCCGCAACTACTACTACTATGGCTACTACAACTCTACAACAACAAGAAAAATAACTACTACTACTCGTACAACAGCTACTACGACTACATCAACAACAACAACTATTGCTACTACAACTAATACTACTACTACTGCTACTACTACTGCTACTACTACTACTACGACTACTGTTGTTGCTGTTGCGGCTACTCCTAATACTCATACTACAACTACTACTATTACTACTACTACTACTATTCCTATAACAACTACTACTACAACAACTACTACTACTAAGATAACTATTATTACTACTACTAAAATTATTGCTCTTACTACTACTACTACTACTACTGCTGCTAGTTCAACAGATACTACCTATACTACTACTATGACAACTACTCCTATAGCTAGTATAACTAGTCGTGCTACTATTACTACCACTACTAGCGCTACTACTATTACTTCTACTACTACTACAACTACTAATTTTACTAATACTATTATTGCTGCTGCTACTTCTCCTACTGCTACTACTACTACTCCTACTTATACTACTACTACTACTGCTGCTACCTCCACTACCACACCTATACAACAACTACTACTACTTTTACTACATCAACTACAACAACTATTACCACCACTACCCCCCTTCCTACTACCACAACTGCTGCTACTACCACCACTACTAATATTACTACAACTACAACTACAACTCATCCTAATTGACCCCTTACTCCTACTACTACTCCTATTACTACTTCTACTACTACAACTACTACTACAACAACAAATACTGCGACTATTACTATTGCTAGTGCTACTATTATGACTACTACTACTACTATTACTAGTATTGCTACTATTACAACTACTACTCTTTCTAACTACTACTACTACTACTACAACTACAACTCCTATTACTTCTTCTACTACTACTGCTACTACAATTACTACTCCTACAACAACTACAACTACTCCTACTTATACCACTACTTGTACTTCTACCACTACTACTTATACTACTACTACAACTACTGCTACTGCTACTACAACTACAACTATAACTATTCATCCTCCTACTACCTCTACATCCACTACTATTATGATTAATACTGCTACTACTACTACCACTTCTACTACTACTATTACTCCTACCCATACAACAACTCCAGCTACTACTTCTACAACTACTACTAGAACTATTACTACTAGTATTGCTACTACTACTAGTGGTACTGTTACTACGACTACTACTACTACTATAACTACTAAGACTACTACTTCTATTACTACTACTACTACTACTACTGCAGCTACTCCAACACTTAGTCCGACTACAACAACAACTACTAATACTGCTGCTACTTCCACTATTACTACTTCTAGTACTACTATTGCTGCTACTACTACTTCTACTACTTCTACTACTGCTACTACTACTACTCTGATGGCTACTCCTAATACAACTGCTACTACTACTGCTATAACTACTAATACCACTACTGCTACTATTACTTCTACTACTGCTATTACTACTACAACTAGTACTATGATTACAACTAATACTAGTGCTACTCCTACTACTACTGCTGCTACTGCTACCACTACTTCTACAAGTAGTACAACTACTGCTGCTGCTGTTGCTGCTGCAACTACTACTATTGGTACTACTACGGCTGCTACTATTGCTACTACAACAACAACAACTACTACTACTAGTACTACAACTGCTGCTGCTGCTGCTCCTACTGCTGCTACTACTATTTATCCTATTGCTGCTGCTGCTACTACTACTTCTACCATTGTTGCTAGTACTACGACTACTACTTCTACTACTTCTGCTATTGCTACTACTACTACTACTACTACTACTACTACTAATTCTACCACTACTGCTATTGCTACTATGACTACTACTCCTACGCCTACTGCTACAACTGCTACTACTACTCCTACTCCTACTCCTCCACGTACTACTTCTACTACTACTACTAATACTCCAACTCCTACTCCAACTCCAACTATTACTGCTACTACTACTCCTTATGCTACTCCTACTACTGCTGCAACTACAACTAATGCTAATACAAATACTACTATTACTACTGCTACTCCAAATACTATTACTGCTACTGTTGCTACAACTACAACTACCACTACTACAACTACTATTGCTATAACTGTAACTACTGCAACTACTACAACTAATACTACTAACACTACTACCTCTACTACAGCTAATACAACTACTACTGCTGCTATTACTACTATTCCACCTACTATAGATACTACTAATACTACTACGACTACTGCTACTAGTGCCGCTACTGCTACTGCTACTTGTACTACAACTTCTTCTCCTACTACTGCCCCTTCAGCAATGACTACAAACACTATTACCACAACTATTACTACAGCTACACTACTTGCACAAATATTGCAGCTACTAGCACTACTAGTGTTGCTGCTACTAATAATAATCCTACTACTACAAGTACTAATTCTACTACAACTACTTCTCCTACTACTATTACCATTGCTACTACTTCTACTACTACTACTATTGCTACTCCTACAAATGTAAGAATTGATACTACTACGAATTCTACTCCTATTACTACTACTATTATTGCTACGACTGCTACTGCTACTACTAGAATTACTACAGTACAACTACTGCTGCTGCTGCTACTACTACTACTACTACTAATACTACTCCTACTACTGCTGCTCCTACTACTACTATAGTTGTTGTTGCTGTTCCTGCTACTATTGCTACTACTAACACTACTGTCGCTACTGCTACTACAACTACTATTCCTACCCTTGCTCCGGCTACTACAACTACTACTCGTACTCCTACTACAGCTACTACTACTCCTACTCCTACTCCTACTCCTACACATACTACTACTACTACTTCTACTTCTACTACTACTACTACTACTACTAGTACTTCTACTACTACTGCTGCTGCTGCTACTACTACTACTACTACTCCTAATACTAATACTGCCACCACAGCTACTACTGCTACAACTGTTTATTCGGCAACTTCTGCAACCATAACTACTACTACTGCTATTGTTGCTATTGTAACTACAACAACTACTACTACTTCTGTTGCTGCTACTACTACTCCAACTACTGCAACTACTACTAATACGGCTATAACTACTACTACTACCACTACTAATACTGCAGCTACTTCTACTGCCACTTCTGCTCTTACTACTACTCTTACTAGAACTACTACTACTATTATTGCTGCTTCTACTACTATTGCTACTACTATAATTTCATCTACTACTATTAATACAACTACAACTGCTAGTACTACTAATAATATTACTACTACTGCTGCTTCTACTTCTTCTACTACTACTACTTTTCCTACTATTGTTGCTATTGCTACTATTTCTGCTACTACTACTACTATTGCTACTACTAATGCAACTGTTGATGCCACTACTAATTCAACTCCTATTACTACTACTATAACTACAACTACTCCGATAGCTACTACTACTTCTACTACTCATAGTGCTACTACTACTTCTACTACGACTGCTACTATTGCTATGACTGCTACTGTTGCCATCGTGGCAACTATGACTACTACTGCTACCACTACTACTATGATTAATACTACTACTACTACTACTACTACTGCAACTACTACTCCCACTGCTATACTACAACTATTACTACTGCTACTCCAGATACTACTAATATTGCTCCTACTATTATAACTTCTACTCTACTAGTGTTACAACTAATACTCCTACAACTACTACTACGGTTACAACTAATACTACTACCACAACTACTACTACGACTACTACCATGCTGCTACTGCTACTACTACTATTTCTCCTACTCCTACTACTACAACAGCAACTTCTACTAGTACTACTACTACTACTACTACTACTACTACTACTACTACTACTACTACTTCTGTGACTACTACTACTACTGCTACTACGACAACAACAACAACAACTACTACTACTGCTGCTGCTGCTACTACGACAACAACAACTACTACTACTACTGTGACTACTGCTACTACTGCTGCTACTACTACAACAACAACAACCGCTGCTGCTACTGCTACTACAACAACAACAACAACAACAACAACAACTGCAACTACTACAACTACTACTATAGTTATTACTACTGCTACAACTACAACTGCTACTACTACTCCAAATACTATTACTACAACTACAACTACTACTACTACGTTTACTACTACAACTACTACTACTGGTACTACTGCTATAACAATTACTACTGCTACTACTACTACTACTACTACTACTGCTACTACAACTACTATTACTACTACAACTGCTACTACTACTGCTACTGCCACTACTAAAACTAGTATTACTACAATTACTGCAACTATTGGTACCATTACCACTAATACTACTACTACTATTACTGCTACTACTATTGCTGCTGCTTCTATTACTACTACAACAATAACTACTACTGCTACTACTAGTACTACTACTATTACTGCTACTGCTTCAACTACTGCTAATTCTACTATTATTCTATTAATTCTACTATTGCTACTACTACTACTATGAGTACTACTACTGCTATCACCACCACAACAGCTAATACTACTACAGCGGCCATGATAACTACTTCTACTTCTACTCTACCTCTCTTGCTACTATAGCTGCTGCTACTGCTAGTGCGTCTACTGTGACTACTGCAACTACCCTCGCTACTATTGCTACTACTGCTGCTGTAGCTGCTTCTACTACTATAATTACTACTCCTGCTGTGACTGCCACTCCTGCTGCCACTCCTGTAGTAGTAGTAGGAGTAGTAGGCGTAGTAGTAGTTATTGTTGTAGTCGGAGTGTGAGAGTTAGAGTAGTAGTAGCAAAAGGAGTTGGAGTAGGAGTAGTAGTAGTAGTAGTAGTAGTCATAGGGGTTGTGATAGTCGGAGTACTAGCAGATGCGGAGTAGTAGTAGCGGAAGGTGTTGTAGTCATTGTACCAGCAGTAGTAGTGGTAGTAGTAGTAATCATGGTAGTAGTAGTATTTCTGGCTGTAGTAGTAGTAGTAGTAACATTTGTAGTAGCAATAGTAGTAGGTGAAGTAGCTGAAGTAGTTTTTGTTGTAGTAGGAGTAGGTGCAACAGTAGTAGTTGTGGGAATAGTAGGGGGGGTAGCAGTAGTATTCACCGTAATACTAGTAATAGTTGTAGTAGACGCATTATTGGTAGTAGTAGAAGTAGTAACTGTAGCACTAGTAGTGGGAGTAGTAGAAGCAGTATTAGTCATGGTAGCCAAACTAGAAGTAGCAGTAGTTGTCATTGTCGGAGACGTGGTCGTTGCAATAGTAGTAGCAGTAGTTGTAGTAGTAGCAGCCATCATTGCGAAAATAGTAGTATTTATAGAAGTAGTAGTAGTAGCAACCGCAGTAGTGTTTGTAGTAGCAATCGTAGTAGCAGTAGTAGCAGTGGTAGCAAATGTAGTAGCATTAGTAGTAGTTGTTGTTGTAGTAGTAGCAGTAGTAGCATCAATAGTAGCAGTAGTAGCAATAGTAGTAGTAGTAATCGTAGTAGAATTAGTAGTAGAAGTAGTAGTAGTAGTAGTAGAAGTATTTGTAGCCGTAGAAGTAGTAGCAGTTGTAGTAGTAGTAGTAGTAGCATAATTTATAGTTGGAGTAGCAGTAGTGTCAATAGTAGAAGTAGTGGGAGCAGTAGCAGTAGCAGTAGCAACATCTGTAGTAGTAGTAGTATTAGAAGCAGTTGTAGCAGCAAATGTAGCAGAAGTTGTAGAAGTATAAACAGTAGTCGTAGCAGTTGTAGTAGTAGTACTAGTGATCGTAGTAGTTGTTGTAGTAGTAGAAGCAGTAGTTGTAGCCTTAGTAGTCGCCGTAGCTGTAATATTTGTCGTAGAACTAGTAGTAGTTATAGTAGAAGCAGAATCATTAGTAGCAAAAGTATCAACTGTAGTACTAGTAGTAGTAGTAGTACTGGTAGCCGAAGTAGTAAGTAACAATGGTAGTGGTAGTATGAAAAGTGGTAGTAGCAGCAGCAGTAGCATTAGTAGTAGCAGCAGTAGTAGTAGTAGGAGATAAAGTAGGAGTAGCAGTAGTAGCAGTTGTAGTAGTAGTCGTAGTAGTAGCAAATGCAGTAGCAGTAGTTGCAGTTGTAATAGTAGTCATAGTAGTAGCAAATGCAGTAGCAGTAGTGCTAGTAGTGGCAGTAGTAGAAGCAGTAGGCATTGTCATGGCAGCTATAGTTGTAGCTGTAGTATTAGACATTGGAGAAGTAGTAGCAGAAGCAGAAGTAGTAGCAGCAACAATAGAAGTAGTAGTAGTAGCAGAAGCAGTAGCAATAGTACTAGTAGTAGTTGTAGAAGAAGCAATGGTAGTTGTAGCAGTACCAGCAGCAGCCGTACAAGTTGTAGTAGTAGTAGCAGTTGTAGTAGCAAAAGTAGCAGCAGCAGTAGTAGTAGCAGCAGCAGTAGTAGTAGTAGCAGTAGTAGTAGTAGAAGTAGCAGTAGTACCACTTGTAGAAGTAGTAGTAGTAGTACTAGTAGTATTTGTGGCAAAAGCAGTAACAGTAGTAGTATAAGTAATAGTAGTAATTGAAGTAGTAGTTATAGTAGTAGCAATTGTAGTAGTAGTTGTTGTTGTAGCAGTTGTATCAGCAGCAGTAGTTGTAGTCATTGGAGATGTTAGAGAAGTTGTTGTTGTTGTTGGTTTTGTAGGAGAAGTAGAGGTAGCAGTGGTAGTAGTATTAGTCATATTATTTGTAGTTGTAGTACTAGTGCTAGCCGAGGCAGTAACAAAAGTAGTGGCTATAGTAGTAGTAATAGCGGTAGCTATAGAAGTAGTAGTAGCAGCAGTAGTCATAACAGTAGTAGTAGCAATAGCAGTAGTAGCAGTAGTAGCAGTAGCAGCAGTAGCTGTAGTATTATTAATAGTAGTAGTAGTGGATGTAGTAGCAGCAGTAGCTTAGTACTAGCAGTAGTAGTTGTAGTATCAGTAGTGGAAGTAGAAGCAGTAGTAGTAGATGTAGTAGTAGCAGCAACGACAACAGCCGCAGTAGTAGTAATAGTGGTACAAGTAGTAGCTGTAGTAGTAGTACTAGCCTTCATAGTAGCCGTAGTAGTTGTGATAGGAGTAGTAGCAATAGCAGTTGAAGTAGTAGTGGTAGCAATAGTTGTTGTAGAAGTAGCAGTAGTTGTTGTTGTAGTAGAAGTAGTAGTAGTAGCAGAAGTAGTACCAATAGTACTTGGCGTGCTAGAATTAGTAGTAGTAGCCATAGTAGTGGCAGTAGTAGAAGTTCTTATAGTAGGAGTTGTAGTAGGAGAAGCAAAAGTAGTAATAGTAGTAGCAGCAGCAGTAGCAACAGCAGCTGAAGTAGTAGCAGCAGTAGCAACACTAGTAGTAGTAGTACCAGTAGCACTAAGAGCAGCCGAATTAGTAGTGGTAACAGCAGCAGCCGCTGTAGTAGTAGTTGTTGTAGTATTAGTAGCAATAGCAACAACTTCGATAGTAGTAGTAGTAGTAGTGGTGGTAGCAACAGCTACAGCAACAGTAGTTGCAGTAGTAGTAGTGGTAGTAGTTGGAGTAGTAGTAGCAGCAGCAGTAGTAGCAGTAGTTGTAGTTGTCGTTGTAGTAGGAGCTGTGAAAGTTGGAGTAGTAATAGCAGAAGGAGTTAGAGTAGGAGTAGTGGTAGCAGTAGTAGCAGCAGGGATAGTAGTTATAGTAGTTGTTGCAGTAGTATTGGTAGTTGTAGTAGTTGTAGTAGTAGTAGGAAAAGTAGTAGTAGTAGTAGCAACAGCAGCGGTAGTTATCATAGTAGAATTAGTAGTTGTTGTAATGGTAGTAATAGAAGTAGTAGCAGCAGCAACAGCATTAGGATTAGTAGTTGTAGTAATCGCAGTAATAGTATTAGCAGTAATTGTTATAGTAGTAGTAGTAGTAGTAGTAGTAGTAGAAGTAGTAGCAGAGTAGAAATTACGAGTAGTTAAGTCGTAGTAGTAGTCGCAATACAGTCGTAGTAGGAGT
>RXID01016199.1:0-13945 GCA_005019695.1 Trichopus zeylanicus subsp. travancoricus | reverse complement strand
AGCAGTAGTAGTAGTCATTGTAGTATTAATATTTGTAGTAATAGGTGTAGGAGTAGTAATAGTAGAGCTAGCAACAGTAGTAGTATTATTAGAAGTAGTAGTACTACTAGTAGTAGTAGAAGTAGACATAGTAGTAGCAGTAAGAGTAGATGTAGTAGTAATAGGAGTAGTGGTAGTAGTTGTAGTTGTGGTTGGAGTAGTAATAGTAGTTATCGCAGGAGTTATCGTAATAGTACTAGCAACAGTAGCAGCAGTTATTATTATTGTGGTAGTAGTAGTTGTAGTTGAAATAATAGAAGGGATAGTAGTTGTAGTAGTAGTATTAGAAGTAGTTGCAATAGTAGTGCAGTAGTAGTAGCAATAGTATTATTAGTAGAGGTAGTAGTAGTAGTAGTAGTTGTTGTTGTTGTTGTTGTTGTTGTAGTAGTAGTAGTAGTAGTAGTAGCAGTAGTAGTAATAGTAGTATTAGTAGTCATTATAGTAGTAGTAGTAGTAGTAATAGTAGTATTAGTAGTCATTATAGTAGTAGTAGTAGTACTAGTAGCAGCAACAGTAGCAGCTGTAGTAGTAGTAGTAATTGCAGTTGTAGTTGTTGTAGTAATAGGTGTGGTAGTTGTAGAAGTTGTAGTAATAGTAGTAGTAGCAATATTATTAGTAATAGTAATAGTAGCAGTGGTAGTAGTAGTAGTAGTAGTAGTCGTAGTTATAATAGTTGTATTAGTTGTAATCAAAGTAGTAGTAGTCGTAGGTGTACAAGTAGCAGTAGGAGTTACAGTAGTAGTAGTAGTACTAGTAGTAGTGTGAGTAGGAGTAGGAGAAATAGTAGCAATAGTAGTAGTGGGAGTAGTAGTATTAGTGGCTGGAGTTGGAGTAGGGGGAGTAGTAGTAGTAGTTGTTGTTGTAGTAGTAGAAGTAGTATTAGTAGTAGTTGTTGTAGCAGTCATTATATTAGTTGTAGTAGTATTAGTAGAAGTAGCAAGAGAAGGAGTAGATGTAATAGTAATCGCAGCAGTGGTAGTAGTAGTAGTAGTAGGATTAGTGCTAGCTATTGGATTTGGAGTAGGAGTAAGAGAAATTGTGCTAGTGATAGTAGTAGTAGTAGCAGCAGCTATAATAGTAGTAGTTGTGGTAGTTGTGGTAGTTGTAATAGTGGTGTATTTGTATTATAGTAGTTGAAATTGGAGTGGTAGTGGTAATAGTGGTAACAATAGTAATAGCAGTAGTAGTAGTAGTAGTGGTAAAGAGTAGTTGAAGTGGTAGCTGTAGTATTTCTAGTTGTCAAAGGAGTGGTAGGAGTAGGAGTTGAAGTTGGAGTGGCAGTAACACTTGTAGTAGTAGTAGTAGTACTAGTAGGAGTAGGAGTACTAGCAATAGTGGGAGTTGGAGTAGTAGAAGTAGTAAAAGTAGTAGAAGTAGTAGTGGGAGGAATCGTAGTGCTGGTAGTCATAGGAGTAATAGTAGGAGTAGCAGTAGAAGTAGTAGTAGTTGCAGGAGTAGTAGTAGTAGTTGTTGCAGAAGTAGCATTAGGAGTAGTAGTAGTAGTCATAGTAGTAGTAGGAGGAGGAGGAGGAGGAGGAGTAGTAGTACTAATAGTAGTAGTAGTAGTAGTAGTAGTAGTAGCAGTAGTAGTAACAATAGCATTCGGAGGAATAGCTGTTATAGTAGTAGTAGTGGTAGTGGTAGCAATAGTTGAAGTTCTTCTAATAGTAGTAGTAACACTAGTAGAAAAAATAATAGTAGTAGAAATAATTGTAGTTGTAGTAGCAGTTGTAGTTGTAGTAGTAATAGTGGTAGTTGTAATAGGAGCATTAGGAGCAGTAGTGGGGTAAGTAGAAGTAGTATTAGTAGTAGTAGTAGTTGTAGTAGTCATAGTACTAGTAGTATTAATCATACTAGTAGTGCTTGTAGTAGTAGTAGTAGTTATTGCCGTAGCAGCGACAGTAGCTACAGTAGTAGTAGTGGTTGTTGTTGCTATAATTATTGTTGTTGTTATTGTAGTAGTAGTCATAGCAAAAGTAGTACCAGGAGTTGTAGTAGTATTAGTTATAGTAGCGGTAGTAGAAGTAGTAGTAGTAGTAGTAGGAGTTATAGTAGTAGCTGTAGTAGTAGTAGTAGTTGTTGTTGTTGTTGTTGTTTTTATTGTTATTGTAGTAGAAGTAGTTGTTGTAGTAGTCGTAGTAGTTATAGTAGTAGTAGTAGTAATAGTAGTGGTATTAGTAGTAGTAGTTGTTGTTATTATTGTTGTTGTTGTTGTAGTTGTTGTAGTAGTCATCATAGTAGTAGTAGCAAGAGTGGTAATAGCATTAGAAGTAGTAGCCAAAGAGGTAATAGTAGCAGTAGCAGTAGTAGCTGAAATAATAGTAGTAGGTGTAGTAGTTGTAGTATTAGTTGTTAGTATTAGGAGTAGTAGTAATAGTAGGAGGAGGATTAGCATAAGCTGCAGACATAGGAGTTGTAGTCATTATAGTAGTAGTAGTTGTGATGGTTGTAGTAATAGTGGTTGTAATAAAAGTAGGAGTAGTCGCAGTAGTTGTAGTAGTAGTAGTAGAAGTAGTAGTAGTAGTAGTAATAGTAGTGGTAGTTGCAGTAGTTGTAGTAGTAGCAGTAGAAGTAGTAGTAGTAGTAATAGTAGTGGTAGTTGCAGTAGTTGTAGTAGTAGTAGTTGTAGTTGTAATAGTAGTAGTAGTAATAGTAGTAGTAGTAGTAGTAGTAGTAGTTGTAGTAGTAGTAGTAGTAGAAGAAGTTCTAGTACTAGTAGTAGTAGTTCTAATAGTTGTGGTAGTAGTAATAGTTGTTGGAGGAGGAGTAGTAGTAGTACGAGATGCAGCAGCACCAATAGAAGTTGTACTAACTATTGCAGTTTTAGGAGGAGTAGGAGTAGTAGCAGCAATAGTAGTAAGAGGAGTAGTAGAAGTAGTCATAGCTGAAGTAGTTGTTGTAGTAATAAGAGTAGTAGCAGTTGCAGCACAAAAAGTAGTAGTAGTAGTAGTAGTAGTACTCATTGCAGTAGTAGAAGCAGTAGTATTAGCAAAAGTAACATTAATAGTTATTGTCGTAGTAGTAGTACAAGTAGTAGTAGTAGTTCTGCTAGTAGTAGTAGCAGCAGTAGTAGTCGTAGCAGTAGTAGTAGTTGTAGTGGTGGGTGTGGTAGTATTAGTAGTAGAAGAAGAAGTAGTAGTAGTAGTAGTAGTAGTAGTAGGAGAAGTAGCAGCAGTCGGAGCAGCAATTGTAGTAGCAGTAGTAGTAGCAGCTATAGTAGTAGGCGTAATAGCAGCAACGGTAGTAGTAGCAATAGTAGTGGCAGTAGTAGTAGTGCTAGGGGAAGTAGTAGTAGTAATAGAAGCAGTAGTAGCAATAGTAGTAGTAGTAGCGATAGTAGTAGTAGTAGTAGCAGGAATAGTAGTAGTAATAGCAATAGAAGCAGTTGTAGTAGTAGTAGTAATAGTAGGAGGAGGAGGAGTAGGAGGAGGAGGAGGAGGAGGAGTAGTAGCAGAAGTAGTAACAGTAGTAGTAGCAATAGCAGTAGTAGTAGTAGCTATAGTAGGGGTAGTGGTAGTAGTTGTTGTTGTTGTCATAATAATAGTAAAAGTTGTCGGAGTAGTATTTGTACTAGTACAAGCTGTCGTAGTAGTAGTGTTGTAGTAGTAGCTATAGTAGTAGTTGTAGAAGTAGTTGAAGTAGTAGAAGTAATAGTAGTTGTTGTAGCATTAGCAGCAATAGTAGAAGCAGTTTTAGTTGTGGTAGTAGTAGCAATTGTAGCGGTAGTAGTAGTATTAGTCATAGTCGTAGCAATATTAATAGTAGTAATAGTAGTATTAGTTATAGTAGTCATAGGAGCGGTTGTAGTAGTAATAGTAGTATTAGTAGTAATAGTAGGTATAGTAGTAGTGGGAGTAGAAGTAGCAGTTGGAGTTGGAGTGGGAGTATTATTATTAGTAGAAGTAGTAGTACTAGGGGTAGTTGTAGTAGTATTAGTTGTAGTATTAGTAATAGTAGTAGGAGTAGTAGTAGTTGCAGTAGTATCTTTATGAGTAGTAATAGTAGTAGTTGGAGTAGGAATAGGAGTAGTAAAAATAGTAGTAGTTGTAGTAGAAGCAGTAGTAGTTATTCTAGCAGGAGTAGTAGTAATAGTAGTAGTGGTAGTAGTAGGAACAACAACAGCTACAGTAGTAGTAATAGTAGTATTAGTAACAATAGTATTAGTAGTAGTAAGAATGGTTGTAGTAGCAGTTGTACTAGTACTAGAAGTAATAGTCGTATTAGTAGCAAGAGTAATAGTAGCGGTAGTCACAATACTGATAGAAGCAGCAGTAGTAGTAGTAGAGAAAGAAGAAGAAGAAGAAGTAGTAGTAGTAGTAGGAGTAGGAGTTGTAGTAGGAATAGGTGCAAGAGTAGGAGTAGTAGTCGGAGTACTAATACTACTAGTAGTAGTTGTAGGAATAGTAGTAGCAGTAGTAGTTGTAAAAGTAGTAGCAATAGAAGTAGTTGGAGTAGTAGTCGTAGTAGTAGTAGCAGTAGTAGTAGCAGTAGCAGAAGCAATTGTAGTAGTAGCGATAGGCCTAGTAGTTGGAGCAGTAAGTAATAGTAGCAGTAGTAGTTGTAGTAGTAGCAGTGGTAGTAAAAATAGTAGTAGCAGCAGGAGCAGTAGTTGTGGAAGTATTATTAGTAGTAGTAGTATAGTAGCAGTAATAGAAGTTGTCGCAGTAGTAGTAGTCGCTGCGATAATAGTAGTAGCTGCAGTAGTTTCAGTAGGTGGGGTTGTAGTAGTTATTGTTGTAGCAGAAGTAGTAGTAGTAGTAGTAGTAGCTATCATTGCACTAATAGTAGTAGTAGGAGAAGTAGGATTATCAGTAGTAGCAGTAGTGGTAGTAGTAGTAGTTGGAGTTGTAGTAGCAAGAACAGTAGTAGTAGTTGTTGTAGTAGCAATAGGAGTAGTAGTTGCAGTAGTAGTAGTAGTTGGGGTAGTTTTAGTAGTAGTGGTACTCGTAGCAGTCATTGTAGTAATAGTAGAAACAATAGCAGCAGTGGTAGGGGATGTCGTTGTTGCAGTACGAGTGGTAGTAGTAGCAATACTATTCCTAAAAATAATAGCAGCAGTAGTAGTAGAAGCTAGAATAGTAGTAGTAGTAATAGTAGTAGGAGATGTACAGGAAATAGTAGCAGTAGTAATAGTGGTCAGAGTAATAGTCATAGTAGTAGTGGCAATAGCAGTAGTTGTAGAAATAGTAGTTGTTGGAGTAGTAGTAGCAGGAGCAGTAGAAATAGTAGTTGTTGTAGTAGTTGTAGTCGTAATAGAAGTAGAAATACTAGTAATAGTTGCCACAGTAGTAGTAGTATTAGTAGCAGCAGCAGTACAAGTAGTAGTAAAACTTGTAGTAGTTGAAATAATACTAGTAGTAGTAGTAGTAGTAGTTATTGTTGTTGTTGTTGTCGTTGTTGTTGTCATAGTACTAGTAGTTGTAGTAGCAATAGAAGGAGGTGCAATAGTAGTAGTAGTTATATTAGCAGTAGTAGTAGTAGCCATCGTAGCAATTGCAGTAGTAGTAGTCACAAGAACAGTAGTAGCAATAGTAGTAGTATTTTTAGTTGTTGGGGTAGTTGTAGTAACTGTTGTAGCTATAGTAGTAGTAGTACAAGTAGTAGCAGTAGTAGTAGCTATCGTACTAGCAGTAGTAGTAGAAGTAAAAGTAGTAGTAGTCGTAGTAGCAATAATAGTAGTATTAGTAGAAGTAGAAGTACAAATAAGAGTAGTAGTAGCCGTATTTGTAGTAGCAATAGTAGTAGCAGTAGCAGTAGTAGTAGGAGAAGTAGTAGTAGTTGCAGTAGCAAGATTAACTATTATAGCTGCCGTAGTAGCAATAGGAGGAGGAGTAGGAATAGCAATAGTAGTATTTCAAGTAGCAGAAGTAGTAGTAGAAGGAGAACTAGTAGTAGTAGTAATAGTAGTAGTAGTACTACTAGTAGTAGTAATCGTAGTAGTAGTAGCAACAGTAGTAGTTGTGTTGGAAAAAATGGTAGTGGTAGTAGTAGTGGTAGTAGTACTAGTAGTAGCAGAAGTAGAAGTTGTAGCAGTTGCATCGGTTGCAGTAGTAGCTGGAGTAACAGTAGTAGATGTAGTCGCAGTGGGAGTCGTAGTAGCTGTAGTAGCTGAAGTAGTAGTAGTTGTATTAGCAGCAGTAGTGTTAGTGGAAGTAGTACTTGTCATAGAAGTAGTTGTAGTAGTACTAGTAGCAGCAACAACAACATTTGTAGTAGTGGTAGTAGTAGATATAATAGCTATCGTAGCTATCGTAGCAATAGTAGTATTAGGAGTAGTAGTAGTTGAAGAAGTAGTAGTTGTCGTAGTAGTAGTTGTTGTAGTAGTAGCAATAGTAGCAGTACTAGCAGTAGAAGTAGCAGTAGTAGCAGTAGCAGCAACAGAAGCAGATGTAGCTATAGTAGTAGATGTTGTAGTAGTAATGGTATTAGTAGTAGTAAGTAGTAGCAGCAGTTGTAGCAGTCTTGGTAGTGGTAGAAATCCAAGCAATAGAGGCCGTAGTAGCAGTAGTACTAGTAGTAGTAGTCATAGAAGTAGAAGTAGTTGTATTAATATTAGTAACAACAGTAGTATTAGTTGGAGTAGCCTTAGTAGGGGTAGCAATAGTAGTACCAATAGTAATTTTAGTAGCAAAAGTAGCAGTAGTGGCAGTAGTTGTGGTATTCGTAGTAATAGTAGTAGTTGTTGTTGTAGCAGCAATAGTAGTAGTAGTAGTAGTAGTAGCATTAGCAACAGTGGTAGTATTTTTAGTAGAAGTAGTAGTTGTTGTTGTAGAACTTGTAGTTGTTGTTGTATTAGTAGCACTAGCAGTAGTAGTTGTTGTAATAGTTGTAGTAGTAATAGTAGTCATAGTAGTATTAGTAGTAGCAGCAGTAGAAGTAGCAGCAACAGCAATAGTAGGAGTAGCAGCAATAGCAATTGTATTAGTTGTAGTAGTAGTAGCTATAGTGGTAGATGTAGTAGTAGCTGTAGTAGCAATTGTAGTAGCTGTAGCAGTAGTTGTAACAGTCGAAACAGTTGTAGCAATAGTAGCAATAGCAGCCGTAGTGGCAATTGTAGCAGTACTTGTAGTAGTAGTAGCAATAGTAGTGGAAGAATTGGAAGTAGTAATATTTGAATAAGTAATTGTAGCAGAAGTAGTAGTAATTATTGTATTGCAGTAGTAGAAGTAGTAGTAGTAATAGTAATTCTCGTAGCAACTGTAGTAGCAGTAGCAATAGTAGTATTTGTTGGAGTTGGAGTAGTAGTAGTGGTATTCGCAATAGTAAAAGTTATAGAGGAAATTGTAGTAGTGGCATTAGCAGAAGTAGCCATAGTAGTAGTAGTAATTGTAATAGCAATAATAGCAATAGTAGCAGTCAAGGTAGCGATAGCAGTATTTGCAGTAGTTGTAATAGTTGTAGAAGTAATTGTAGTAATTATAGTGGTAGTTGTAGGAGTAGTAGCAGTAATAATAGTTGTAACAGTTGTAGTAGTAGCAGTAGTAATAGTAGTAGGAGAAGTTGTAGTAATGGTAGTAGTAGTCATAGCCATAGTAGTAGTAGAAGTAGTGGCAGTAGCAACAGTACTAGTAGTAGTAGTCGTAGCATTTGCAGTAGTTGTAGCATTAGCAGTAGTTCTATTAGTTGTTATTTTTGTTGTAGGAAAAGTTATAGTTGTATTCGTTATTATTGTTGTAGGGGAGGTAGCAATAGTAGTAGTAGCAGCAGCATTTGTATTTGTTGTTATATTAGTAGCACTAATAGTAGTAGTAGCTGTAAAAGTAGAAGTAGTAGTAGTAGTTGAAGTAGTAGCAGTTGCAGTAGTAGCAGTAGCTGCAATAGTAATTGTCATAGTTGTAGCGGCAGTAGTATTTATTGTAGGAACAGAAGCAGTAGTAGCAGTAGTAGTAGATGTGATAGTAGTTGTAGTAGTAATTGTAGTGGCAGTAGCAGCAGTCGTAGCAGTAGAAGTTGTCATACCATTAACAGTAGTAGCGGCCGTAGTAGCAGTAGTAGTGGTACTATTAGTAGCGGTAGTGCTAGTAGCAACAACAGTATTAGTTGGGGTAGCAGTAGTAGTAGTAAATGTTGTTGTAGCAGTAGTAAAAGTAGTATAGCTAGCAGTAGTAGTGGCAATAGTAGTTGTAGCTATAGTTTTAGTAGTAGTAGAAGTAGTAGTATTAGTAGTAGTACTTGTAGTAGCAGTTGTAGAAATGGTAGTAGCCAAAGTAGTCGGGACAATATTTGCAGTAGTAGTAATACCAGTAGATGTAATAGTTGTATTTGTAGTAGAAGTACTAGTAGTGTTGTCGTAGCAGTAATACTAATGGTAGTGGTAGCAGCTGTTGTAGTAGTTGGTGTAGTAGTAGCAGCAGCAGCAACAACTGTAGTAGTTGTTGTAGTAGTTGTGGCAATAGATGTAGTAGCATTGGTGTAGTAGTAGTGGTAGTAGTAGTAGTAGTAGTAGTAGCGGTAGCAGTAGCAATAGTAGTAGAGGTAACAGCTATCATTGTAGTAGTAGTAGTAGTGGCAGCAGTAGCAGTAGTAGCCGTGGTAGTAGTAGCAAGAGGGGTGGTTGTAGTAGCAGCAGTAGTTGTTATTGTTGTTGTAGTAGCAGCAGCAGCAGTAGTAGTAGTAGTGGTAGTAGTAGTTGTTGTAGTAGTACTACTAGTTGAAGCAGAATTCATAATGTAGTAATAGTAGCGGTCGTCGTCGTAGAAGTAGCGGTAGTAGCAGTTGTTGCCACAGTAGTACTTGTAGTAGCAGCTGCAGTAGTAGCAGTAGTAGTAGTAGTCATTGTTGTCGTAATAGTAGTAGTAGTATTAATAGTAGTAGTAGTAGCAATAGCAGTATTGGTAGTAGTGATAGCAGAAGTAGCAGTATTAACCGCAGTAACAGTAGTGGTAGTAGTAGCGGTCTTAGTAATAGTAGTAGTAGTCATAGGAGTAGTAGTAGTAGCACTAGTAGAAGCAGTAGTAGTAGTAGTAGCAGCAGTTGCATTAGCAGGAGTAGCAGTAGGAGTATATGAAGTAGTACTAGTAGTAGTAGTAGCAGCAACTATAGCGGTAGTATTATAGTAGTAGCAGCAGTAGCAATAGTAATTATCGTAGTTGTAGTAGTTGTACTTGCAACTATAACTATTGTTGTAGTAGTAGTAGGAGTTGCAGTAGTAGTAGTCTTAGTAGTTGCAGTAGTAGCAGTCGTAGGAGAAGTAGACGAAGTAGTGGTGGTTGTAGTAGTAGCAGTAGTGGTAGTGGTGGTAATTATACTAACAGTAGTAGTAGTAGCATTCGTAGCAGTAGTTGTAGTAATGACAGTGCAAGCAGTTGCAGTAGTAGAAGTAATAGTAGTGGTAAAAGTAGTAGTAGTAGTTGTTAAATTAGTCGTAGTAGTTGTAATTGTAGTAGTAGTAGTAGTAGTAGTAGTATTAGTAGTTGCAGTATTAATAATAGTACTAATAGTAATAGCAGCAGTAGTAGTAATGGAAGTAGAAGTAGTAGTTGCTGCCGTAGTAGTGGGAGAAATAGTAGCACTTGTAGTAGAAGCAGCAATAGTAGTAGTAGTAGCAGTAGCAACAAGAACATTAGTAGTTGTAGTAGTTGTAGTAGAGGTAGCAGTAGCAACAGCAATAGTAGTATTGGAAGCAGGATTAGCAGTAGTAACAGCAGTAGTAGTAGTATTATTACCGGCAACAACAACAAATGTAGTAGTATTAGTAGTACTGGTAGTGGTATTAGTAGCCGCAGTAATAGTAGTTGAAGTAGCAGTAGTAGCAATAGTAGTAGTAGAAGAAGTAGAAATAGACGTAGTTGTAGCAGAAGTAGTAGTAATATAAGTAATAGTTGTGGTTGTGGTAGCAGCAGTAGTAGTAATAGCAGTAGTTGGAGTAGTAGGGGCAATAGTAGCTATAGTAGCAGCAGTAGTAGTAACAGTAGTAGTAGTATTAGTAGTAGGACTAGTAGAAGTAGCGGCAGCAATAGATGTAGTAGTAGCAGTAGTAGCAATAGTACTAATAGCAAAAGTAGTACTAGTAGAAGCAATAGTGGTGGTAGTAGAAGCAGTAGCAGTAGTAGTGGTAGTAGTAGTAGTAGCGTTAGTAGTACTAGTAGTAGAAGAAGTCGTAGTAGTAATAGTAGTAGTAGCAGCAATAATAGTGAGAGTAGTCATAGTAATAGTAGTAACAGGAGTAGTAGTAGTTGTAGGGGTTGTCGTAGTAGTGGCAATATTAGCTCTTGTATCAGTTGCAGTAGTAGCAGAAGTAGTAGTAATAGTAGTTGTCGTAAAAGTAGTAGTCATAAAAGTTGTGGCAACGGTAGTTGAAGTAGCAGTAGTCGAAGTAGTGGAAGCAGTAATAGTAGTAGTAGCAGTAATAACAATAGTAGTAGTAGTAGTAGTTATACTTGCAGAAGTAGTAGTTGTAGTTGTAGTAGTAGGAGAGTTAATAGAAGTAGTAGTAGTACTTGTAGTAGTAGTAGTAGTACTAGCAGCAGTAGTATTAGTAGGAGTAGTAGTAGTTATAGTAGAGAAAGCAGTATTAGTAGTAGTCGCTGTAGTGCTACTAGTAACAGTAATAGTAATTGAGTAATTATAGTAGTAGTTGTTGCAACAGAAGCAGCAGTAGTAGCAGCGGTAGAAGTAGTAGTAGTAGTAGCTATGATAGCAGCAGCAGTAGTAGCAGTAGTAGTGGTAGTATTAGTTGCAGTAGTAGCAGCAGCAGCAGCAGTGCTAGTAATAGTAGCAGTGGTACCAGTAGTAGTAGTTGTTGCAGTAGTACTAGCAGCAGCAGTAGCAGTAGTAGTAGTAGTAGTTGCAGTAGTAGCACTAGTAGCCGCAATACTAGTAGCAGTAGTAGTTGCTACGGTAGTAGCAGGAACGGCAACAGTAGTAGTAGTAGTTGTAGCAGAAGTGTAGCAGTGGTAGTAGCAGTAGTATTAGTGGTAGTAGCAGCAGCAGTTGCAGCAACAGTAGTAGTGGTAGTAGCAATAATAGTTGTAGTAGAAACAGTAGTAGTAGTAGTAGTAGCTGCAGTAGTAGGAGAAGTAGTAGAAGTAGATGTAGTATTAGTAGTAGTAGTTGAAGTAGTAGTATTAGTAGTATTAGTAGCCACAATAGTAGTAGTAGTGGCAATTGTAGAAGTAGTACTAACAGTGGTGGTAGTAGTAGTAGTACTGGTAGTTGTAGCGGTAGAAGAAGTAGCAGTTGTAGTAGTAGGAGTAGTTGTGGTTGTAGCAATAGCAGTAGTAGTAATATTATCAGAAGCAGTAGCATTAGAAGTAGTATTAGTAGTAATAGCAGCAGTAGTAGTAGCACTAGCAGCAAAAGTTTAGTAATAGTAGTAGTAGTAGTAGTAGTAATAACAGCAGCAGTAGTAGTAGCAATAGTAGCAGCAGCAATAGTAGGAGTAGTAGTAGTAGCTGTAGTAGGAGTAGTAGCAATAGTAGTAATAGTAGTTGTAGAAGTAGTAGTAATAGTAGTAGACATAGTAGTAGTAGTACTAGTAGTAAGACTAGTAGTTGTATTAGCAGTAGTGGCATTATTAGCAGTAGTAGTTGTAGTAGTAGCAGGAACAGATGTAGCAGCAGTAGCAGTAGTAGTAACTGTAGTGATAGTAGCAATTGTAGCAGTGGTAGTAGAAATAGTGGTAGCAATAGTAGCAGTAGTAGTAGTTATTATAGCAAAAATGGTAGCACTAGGAGCAACAACTGCAGTAGTAGTAGAAGCAATAGTTCCAGTAGCAACTACTACTGCTACTACTACTGCTACTAGTACTGCTACTGGTACTGCTCCTCCTCCTCCTCCTCCTGCTCCTCCTACTCCTCCTCCTCCTCCTCCTCCTCCTCCTCCTCCTACTACTACTACTACTATTACTACGACTACTATTGCCACGACTTCTACTATCACTATTGCTCCTACTACTATGACTACTACAACTACTACTACTCTTTCAACTACTACTATTACCACCACTACTACCACTACTGCTACTACTGCTTCTACGATTACTACTACTACAACTCCTACTACCACTACTACTACTACTACTCTTAATCCTAATCGTACTGCTACTCCATCTTCTAGTACAACTACTACCACTACAACTATGACTACTACTAATACTACTAACTAGTACTACCACTACTACTACTTCTACTACTACAACAACAACTACTCCTATGCCAATTCCCACTCCTACTTCTACTCCTATTACTACTGGTACCTCTAATACTACAACAACTACTACTATGATTGCTACTACAACACTAGTAGTAGAAGTAGCTGTAGGAGTAGTTTTAGGTGTCAGAGTTGAAGTAGTAGCAAGTAGCTATAGGAGTAGTTTTAGGTGTCAGAGTTAAGTAGTAGCACTAGTTTCTATAGAAGTAGTAGTAGCAAGAGGAGGTGTAGTAGTAGTAGTAGTAATAGTAATAGCAAAGGCAGAAGTAGTTGTGAAAGCAGTAGCGATAGTAGTAGGAGTTATAATAGTAGTAGTAGTAGCAGCAACAGTAGGTGTAGTAGTAGTAAGAGTAGAAGTAGTAGAAGTGGTAGTAGAAGTAAGAGTAGAAGTAGTAGTAGTTGTAGTAAAGGGAGTATGAGTAGTAGTAGCATTAGTAGTAGTAGTTGTAGTTGTAGAAGTACTAGTAGAAGTAGTTATCGAAGCACTAGTAGTAGTAGTAGTATGAGAAATAGTAGTAGTAGTGTAGTAGTTGTAGAAGTAATAGTGTAGTAGAAGAGGTGGTAGTAGTAGTAGTAGCAGTAGTTGTTGTTGTAGTAGTAGTAGTAGTAGTAGTAGCAGTAGTAGCAGTAGTGGTAGTAGTAGTAATAGTCATTGTAGTAGTTGTAGCAGGAGTAGTAGTTGTGGTAGTCGTTGTGGTAGTATTAGTGGTCATAATAGTAGTAGTAGTAGTATTAGTAGTATTTGTGGTAGTAGTAGTAGTAGTTGTATTATTATTATTATTATTATTATTATTATTATTAGTAGTAGTAGTAGTAGTAATAGTAGTAGTAGTTATAGCAGTAGTTGTAGTAATGGTAGAATTACTAGTAATAGAACTTGCAGTACTAGTGGAAGTAGGAGTAGTAGAAGTAGAAATAGCAGTAGTTATTATACTAGTAGTAGTATTAGTTGCTGTTGTTGTTGGAGAAGTAGTAGTAGAAGTTGAAGCAGTTGTAGTAGTAGCGCTAATAGTAGCTGTAGTATTAGTTGTAGTAGCAATAGTAGTACTTTAAGTAGTAGTAGGAGTAGTAGTATCAGTAGTAGTAGTTGTTGTAGTGGTAGTAGTATTAGTAATAGTAGCAGTACTAGCAGTAGGAGCAGTAGCTACAATACTTGTAGCAATAGTAGTAGTCTCAAAGTAGTAGTAGTAGTAGTAGTAGTAGTAGCAGCAATAGTAGTGGTAGCATTAGTCATTTTACCAGTAGTTGTAGTAGTAGGAGAAGTACTAGTAGTAGTAGTTGTTGTTGTTGTAGTCATAGTAGTAGTTGTAGTAGTACCTTTAGTTGCAGTAGGAGAAGTAGTTGTAGCAGTAGCATTTTAGTAGTCGCACTTCTAGTAGTGGTAGTAGTAGTTTCAATAGTAGCAGCAGAAGTGGTAGTAGTAGTTGTAGTATTAATATTAGTCGTATTAGTCGCAGTAGTAGTATTAGTAGCAGAAGTAGGAGTTGTGGTAGAATTAGTAGTAGTAATAGTAGCAGTAGCAGTAGCAAAAGTAGTAGTACAAGTAGCAGTAGCAGCAGCAACAATAACAGTGGTAGCAACAGCAAGGGTAGTAGTAGTTGTTGTTGTAGTAGTAGTTTATGTAGTAGTATTAGGAGTAGAAGTAGTAGTAGGAGTAGTAATAGTAGTAGTAGTAGTAGTAGTAGTAGTAGTAGTAGTAGTAGTAGTAGTAGTAGTAGTAGTAGTAGTAGTAGTAGTAGTAGTAGTAGCAGTAGCA
>RXID01016197.1:0-34403 GCA_005019695.1 Trichopus zeylanicus subsp. travancoricus | reverse complement strand
TGTCAATCAAACCAACAGAATTTCAGAATTTACGAATTTACCAAATCTCAATTTCATTTAAAAAATACTCATTAAAATATTAAAATTATCTAATCTTTTAATTTTTTTAATTTTCCGAAATTATTTAATTCTTTTGATTTTACAATTTCAAGTTCGGAATTGATCTCAACTACGGGTATACCTTCAAAAAATAATGCACTTAGTATGACTTTAAAATGATATCCGACAACCCGTTTTGTACTGGAACCAAAAATCCAAACCCGAAACGCAACATCCAAAACCCGCTTACCACAGCAACCGGTTAATCCCACTGCAAAAACCCTCGAAATGACGCCGTCTTCCTCCAATGCTCTCCGCCGCGGGCCGCCTCACCTCTGCCATTTCTCCGATCTTACGACTCGCCGCCGCGTTTTCCAGCTCCGCCGCCTTCGACGTCCTCCAGTTACTCCCTCCTATTCCCCTTCCCCCTCCCCGCCCCCTCCCCGTCTCCCTCAGTCGTGCCCTCCTCCTCTCCCTCGCCCGCGCCCTCAAAACTGAACCTTTCGCCCACCTATTCCTCACTTCCCTCTCCTCCCTCTCCTTCTCCTCCGCCCTCGTCCTCTCCTCCCCCTTCCTTCCCCAACACCTCCTCTCCTCCCTCCTCCCCCTCCATCCCGATTCCCCCTCTCACCTCCTCCAATGGGCCCGGCAACAGTCCAACTGCGCCGCGCTCCATCTCGCCTTCCGCACCTTCCTTAGTGCCGGCATGGTCTCCTAGGCGCTTGCCGTGGCCCGGTTCATCCGCCTCGCCGGAAAAACCCCATCGCTCTCCGCCCTTGGGATTCTCTTGCGTCTTCTTTTCAGGAAAGGTGATTACTATGATGATGCCTGGAGGGTGTTTGGTGAAATGCTTGCGAGAGGACCTCGGCCGAATACCAGGAATATTATGATTCTTGGTTGCTGCTGGAAAGGGAACGTGACGGCCGGGATGGGGCTCTTGGGTGTCACGCGGAAGTTTTCCTGCGAGCCGGTTGCTTATAGTTATAATATTTTGTTGAAAGCGCAGACTTTGGTTGGAGGATCGGATAATGCATTTGAATTGTTTGATAGCATGCTGGAGTCAGGCTGTAACCCGAGCATTGTGACGTATAATATCTTGATTGACTCGTTGTGCCAGGAAGGGAGGATGAAGGATGCAAGGAGGCTTTTTGATGGAATGGAGAAAGAGGGTGTTGAGTCGAAAATGGCTACTCATGGGTATGTTAAAGCGGGGCAGACTTGAGATGGCGAATACAGTTTGTGAGGAGATGAGAATGAAGGGGCTGGCGCCTGATTGTTGCACGTTTAATATTCCTTTTTTTGGGTATTGCAAGTTTCTGAGCGATGGGGAGCAGCACCAGTTGCTGAATAATTTGCTTAGGCCTAAGATGTTTGTGCGTGATACAACGTTTGATGTCTTGGTCTCAAAATTTTGCTGGGAAGAGTGGTTGGATGAGGCTCGAGACCTTTTGAAGCAAATGATTGATGAGGGTGTGATTGTTAGTGTTGCCGCATTTAATTCAGTTATCACAGGTTATTTTAAGGAGGGATTGGATGAAGAGGCTTTTGAGTTGTATCAAGCTATGGTGAATGCTGCGCTTGCTCCTTCTGCCATCATTCGCAATTCTTTTCTCATTGGCTTGTGCAAGAGAGGGAGGTTGTGTGATGCGAGGGAGCTGCTAGACGAGATGGTTGCAAGGAGGTTTTGTATGAATAGAACTGCTTTTATGATCTTCTTGGATTCATGCTTTAGAGTAGGTGATATTGAGGGCGCTCAGATGTGTTGGAATGACATGCAGGGGCATGGAATGCATCTTGATATCATTGCCTTCTCTGCATCTGTAAATGGTCTTTGTAGATAATATTATATTGAAGAAGCCTACAAGACTTCCCTTGAGATGATTGGGAGAGGACTGGTTCCAAATAACTTCACCTACAACTCTTTGATCTCTGGATTTTGTAGAATAGGTAATGTTCCTGAAGCATTGGAATTGGAGAGGGAGATGAGACAAAATGGACTTGTTCCCGACGTATTCACAGCCAACATACTTATAGATGGTTTCTGTAAACAAGGAAGATTGAAGCTAGCAAAAAACATGCTTGTACAAGTGTACAACAGCAGCCTAACCCCCGATTTCGTGACTTACATTACGCTTATTTGTGCTTATTGTAAGGCTTTCGATATGGCCAATGCCATAAACATGGTGAATAAGATGTCATCGGAAGGGGTTGAACCAAATATATTTACATATAACATTTGGATTACAATTTATGCAGCAGTCACGTGATGAGCAGAGCCATGGAGATGCTGGATGACCTGATGTCAATGGGTTTTGCTGCTAATACAATATACTTGCAACACCATTATGAACGGTATCTGTCCTGATGTTCTTGGTCGTGCCATGATTCTAATTGGAAAGTTGCTTAAGATGGCCTTTCTTCGTAATGCTGTTACTGTTAACCTGCTGCCCTATGGATTTTGCAAGCATGTGTAAGAAGGCATTGATACGGAGCGAGAAACTTAATCAAGTGGCATTTAGCTTCGATGATGTCACCCGTAATATCCTTTAGAGGGCCTATCGTGACCTGCAAGACGATACAGAGAGCTCTGTGATGGAATCTGGTAGACTTGTTTTTAGATTTTCTTATGCAAATTATGAATACCTATGCAGGTACAATCCAGCTAAATGTAGACAGTTGATGATCACGGTGTATCTTTCTTGTCCAATATGCTGGATGTGAGATTGTTTGCGACATTAGGATTGTACCTCAAATGGCATTGCTTTCTGGCACATCGAAAGGATGGCCTGTGACTTGTATTTTTGTGTAGCTAAGCGATGCAGTATTTTTTGGTGCTTAGCACACACCATTTTTTTTCACAGAGATGCATATTTATTACACTTTTCTATGTGAACATTAGTTGTTTCACATCTTGAATTCTCTTACATCTTCCCTGTTTTTGATGCAGGCCTGATGCAAAGGGTTAGCAGTATGACTCCTGCAACGAGTTTATGCACTTTTGGCTCAGGGTCTGAAGGTATCATCACTTTTAGGCCAACATAGAATGCAGAATGTTACTGAACACAAACACCAGAAGAGCCAAAGGAAGAGAGTAATTCTGAAGTCAGCCATAAGATCAGTGTGCCGCAGATTCGCTTGAAATGGAGGTGAAGATGCTGAATGATTTGATAGGGTCATACCAGTGACTTGTATGTAGTTTAGGAATTCACTGCCAGAAGAAATCCATGGTGGGATGAGAAATGCATTTGTAAAATCATGTTCCATATGTATGTTAAACGTTTGTTTAATCAAAGTCCCTGCTGCATTTTTGTATGTTTGCTGATCAAGGAATGGATTAGTAATAGGAGGCCATACTTTTTTGGGGTCTTTTGCAAAGAAACCCGTAAAATGGGTCTATTTACAGGCAGCATCTTAGTAAAAACCCAAATGTATTCTGCTTCTTAGATCATCCGTGCCGATTCAATTGACAGGATATTATAACTCTGCTTGTCACCCTTTGACAATCATCAAGCAATATTGTATGCTTTAAATCAAATACATGAGAAGCAGAATCAATCATTTTAGTAAATGCTCTGCAGCTGCTGCACATTAATCAAAATATTTGGGTACATATATCCAGCTCATTCCACTCAAATCTCAATGCCCTGAATTTCAACTGCAACTATGATGCAACTATGAAATGATTGAAGAACGAAACAGAAATCAGCCAAAAACATATATATCAGACTATTCACCAGCTCACCAGCCTAAGTTTCTAAGAGTATGTGCAAAAAGCCACAAATAGAGGTAGCTTCAACATGACTCAACCGCATTGGGCAAGTAGAAAAATTATGTCAGAGCGGCAGCCTTCATGATCATGAATCTTCTCATGCCCACAGGACTTGCGTTTTCACTCAGTCTGGAAAGGTGATGCATTCGCCGCCTGAAGGAATCTGTTCCACTTGCTTGATCAGTTTTGTTTTCAGCATATGATTCAGTGACAGAGAATTCTTCCATCAACTCATCTGCATCAGCAAAATCCGTAAACTGCATCAAGTGTTTAAGACTCTCCACTACTTCGCTCATTTTCGGCCGTTCCTTGGCATTCTTACAGAGGCAACTATAAGCCAGCTTCGCAACTTCCTTGGCAGCCTTCATAGAGTACTGATTCTTAAGCCTTGGATCCATAATCATGCTAAAGTGCTTGGATTGTTTCAGCCATTCCAGAAGTTTTTGCTCGTGCCTTGGCCGGTTCCTCTCCATTGTGCGGCGCCCGGTGAGGATCTCCAGCAGCACCGTTCCGAAGCTCCAGACATCACTCTTAAATGTGAGATGTCCAGTCTCAACATATTCTGGAGCTGCATATCCGTAAGTTCCCATCACCTGATCACCACAATGAAATTTATTGATTTAAGGTGCATTTTGAAAGGATTGGAGGCATGTTCTATGTGGTGGCAATCTGAAAGAGAGTTGTTGAATATTGAAGGCAGTGACAATAGTTCAGAATTTAATCGAATTAAATCTGAATATTTTTTTTAAGAACAGTTCAAAAGTTATGAAGGAAAAACAACAAGGTTACAGAAATTTGTGATAGAAGGTTATATAAACAAAACAACCAAGTGAAGGATCATGTTTGTATGTAGCAGCTAGAAAATGCACTCACAGATAGACCCTCTACATTTTCTTGATTTCACAAATACGGATTTGGTTAATAGCACAGGTCAGAATTAATGTGAACTAAAGTAAGAAGGTTCTGCAGAAAAAAAAGGGGAGCTCAAAGAGAGCTTTTTGAGAACATGGTCACAAAATTATGACTAGGCAAGCCATATATTATCAAGCAGAATCTGTGCAAATTTATGCATACCGCTGTGGACACATGTGTCTTCCCTTCTGATGGTCCTTCCCTTGCTAACCCAAAGTCTGAAAGCTTTGGTTTGAAGTCTTCATCCAACAGGATGTTAGAAGCTTTAAAATCTCGATATATCACCTGCACATATAGTAGACTCGTGCTTAGGGAATCTACAAAGCATAAAAATAAGATTTAAACAATTCCTGCAGACTGTGGACCAGAGTAGATTGCAAGATGGCATGATAAAACTAGAAAAACCAATGGATAAAGGCTACATGAAAATGCATGCCCTAAGAAACTCTTGGCATGGTCTATATTACACCACTAATGCTCCGCATCACAATACAAGGTGGACAATGCAATAAATTAAGCTGGCTATGGTAAAAACTCTAGAACAAATGTTACAAACGTGATTGACATTCTGATCCTCACCAAATCCTAGCATATGCCCATTCTTGAGGTAAAATAAAGGGGCAGCCAACAAGGCAACATATGAAACACAGCAGAGGACTTTGAGAGGTCAGAAGATTGTACAATACTGTTAAAACAGCATAACATTATCTGATAAAAGATTAGGAGAAAACCTGAGTTTCCAACCCTTCATGCAGATATGCCAGCCCTTCAGCTGCACCCAAGGCTATCCAGAGTCTTGTGTTCCAAGGGAGGCATGGATATGCTCTATTGAACAAATGATCTTCTAAACTCCTGTTAGCCATGAACTCATACACCAATAACCTCTGAATCCCTCCTTCACCATCTACAGAGCAGTATCCTATAAGCTTTACAAGGTTTGGGTGTTCAACAACTCCAAGAAATTGAACTTCTGCCAACCATTGTTTGTGCCCCTGCAGTGCAAAGGAGAATATTAACAACAGAAACTACTCCATGAAGCATACAAACTAGCAGACAAAAGAGGTTGGTGCAATAAACAACTTCCTTTACTGGTGTGCATCTCCAGAAAGGAAGAATTGAACTAAGACAAGGTGGAGAATCTATTGTATCACATCAAACAGATAATCATATCCTCATTAAAGTGATTTTTACCAAGCTATCAATTTCACCAGCCTGGAAACAATAGAATCCTGCAGCATTAAGATGGGGCTTCGTGAGCACAAATACATGTTAGAAAGGGGTTCTGATCTTGAATACAAGCGGAATTTTCACAGGCTTGCTTTTAGCGTTGAATTCACAAAATTGACTTCATTAGTGGTCAGTATCGCCACAATATGGCTGTAATAGTATTAACTAAGGCTGAAGCAGCCCAAACCTGAGGGTAAGGACATGTTGTCATTGATCGCATAAATAATGAACTTAACAGTCTCATATACTGAAGATGTAGACGGTGTACTTCAAACACTGTAGTCTTGTATAGAGGCTTACAATGTCCACAGAAAGTTTTTCAATAAACATATACACAAAGTACAAACCCAACCAGTTTGATGGTATCCACTGCGGCAGAAGTCATTCAATGAATTCGATCTCTTCCGCTATCATTACCTTTAAGACTCTGTCTAATTAAAATATTTCTAGTATAGACATTGTTCAAGAAACTTGGCAATTATGTACCAAACATTGAATTTCTAGACACTTGAGTGCCACATTGCCCATAAAAATCCCTGCAGATCCTTTATACAAAGAAGAAAGTGACTGTGGACGATTTCAGAAAATGCAAAAGATCAAAGCTTTTGTTCACAAAATCTGCTAAATTTCTTAAATCTACTCTTTTTTTTTCATCCCATTTTCACTATGAAAAAGTTAAAATCCTAGCATCACAATTTTCACAAAGATGCGATTTTTGGCATCAACCACTCAAAACTACACAGCGAAAAATCCCGCAGAAGCACGACGACAAATCAATAGACGCCTCACCTGCAATCCATTCTGGTTAAGCCTCTTCACAGCGACGGCAATGGAGCTCCCCTTCCCACCCACCGGCCTAACAAGCCCCTTATACACGGTCCCAAACCCTCCTTCCCCAATCTTCAGCAACCTACTGAAATCATTCGTTGCATTCCTGAGCTCCTTGAGCTCAAAAACCTTCAAATTCTGCGCCGTCTCCTCGTACATCTCCGAGATGCTCCGCTGAGACGCCGACGATCCCGTCGACTTGCTTGTCTGCTTCCCCTCGCCGGAGTCGGTCGACCCGCTCATCCCGTGGTTCGGCGACGATGGCACCGCCGATACTGGAGCCGATAGTCGCCGCGTTCGCCGCCCGACCAGGCAGGAGAAGAACCCCATCGATTAACGAGTTGATGCTCGGCGAGGGAGAAGAAAAGATGAAAAAAGGAAGCCCCTCTATTCTACTTTCTCTGCTTCGAGTGGGACATGATCTCGGCCGTTTATTTTGAATTGGGATTGCTCTGACAGTGATGGAGGCGAAATGGATGGATAGGATCTGTTCGTACAGAGTTCCCGTGGGACATGTCCTGTTGAAGACAATACATACCGTTTGAGCTACCCTCGGTGTTTGGGCGGGAGGAGTTGAAGTTTGTCGTGTTACGGTGGAGGCATATGTAGGCAACCGCTCAGTTGACACTCGAGTCCACCCATTTGGCAGAAGATTATTATTTTTTTTTGTAGAGAAATTGCAATAATACAAATAATTTACTATTTTTGACCCGAGATTAGTATAACAAGTATTAATGATTAATAAATTAAGCAACTTATGATCTACTATAAATCTCAATTGCATATTAAATGACAAATTAAATATTGGAATTTTTATTGACATTCTTGTGAATGTATCATTTGGAGGAAGACTGATTTTTACGAACATTTAATTCCCTTCAATACCACTTACAAATGTAATTGAATTCCACAATAAATGTACATCAAGTGTTATTTTACATTTAAGGACCCCATCACCCACCAAGTTCTCATCAGCTTTGCACGTACGTATGTATCACGAGCATGAGCTGTATCCACCATTTATTTTTCATTTAAAATTTCTTACAAATAACTCCTTAATTTTTTAAAATTACATATGACTCCTCCGATTCCAAATAATTAGATGTAATTCTTTGTGTATTCTAATTTTTTTTCAAAAAATTTCCTAGAGGTTTATGTATCAAATCTTCTTAATCATTTCTAGTTAAGACCAAGTGGAAATATAAAATTCCTAAATTATTTTTTTATAAAAATTTTAAAGAAATTATCCTATTTACATTTGAGAATTTTCGAAATCTTAAAAAAGGGCGGTGTAAATTCATTTGGGCGATTTCTTTTGCAAATATTTATTTCTTTTTAAAAAGGCTAATTTAAAATATTCGTAATTTATATTAACTTAACAAAAAAATTTAACAAAGTTATTACATATACATCTCTAAAACATCTCTAAAGCTTTTTGAAAAAGATTATGAAAATACTGAAAATTACAAGTAATTATTTAAAGTTGGGGGAATTATATATAATTTTAAAAGAATTTAGGATGGTTTTTGTTAAAACTTCAAGATTTTTTTTTAAAAAAATCAATGCCAATTTTTGTTAAAAAAAACATTTGATATTTATGCGATAGTTTGAAACAATATGTGTTTCTATTTTAGGATTCTAAGTCATGAAAAAAGAAAATTGGAACCTTGGCCATTTTCTCCTCATCCAGTTGATCGAAACTGGTTGAATATTTCTCTTTCGATGTAATGATCTGCTTGAGTTTTAATCAAAAATTGAAAATTTTGAACCCTGTCGTAATCACATTAATTAGTAGATTCAGTTAGCTTGCCATCCATACCAACCTGACATTTGGTCTCTATTTAAGAATATTTGTTTTAGGTGATTTGATGCTCCTTCCTCGTCGTTTTCGCGGCAGCTCAATTACTTGTTATTAGCATGCATCTTCTCAACATATTTACTTATACAAAGATTTTAAGTTTTGGATTTTAAAATACATAAAAAAATAGAAACTATCAAAATCGATATCTTTCGAATATTTTACGAACTTATAGTACTAAATTTTTGAAAATATTTTTAAAGTCATTTCATTATAATCTTGGCCAAAACTTAAGTTTCAATTAATTAAAATCTTAGTTTGTATTCCTACCTAAATGTCCAATATAGTCTTTAAATTCTATTCATTTGTTGATAAATTTAAATTTCGGGAATGATTTGTAAATAAGGCAGATTTTACGGGGGTAGTAGAAAAAATTCTTTAGCAATATATAGAGGGATAATTGTAAAAAGATTAAGGGATAATTACGGGTGACCCCCGTAATTAGCCTTATTACGGTTAATCCCCCGTAATTCCGTAATTACCCCCGTCCCCTCAATTCGCCCATATTTACCCACAGCCCCCTGATTGTTATTTAATCAAAATTTTACCAAAAAATTCCGATTTTACCCCCGTTATTTTTACACATACACCCCTAAAAACTTATTTTTTATAGTTAACCCCCCGGATTTCAGAATTTTACAAATAACACCCCGAAAGAATTCAGATTTACAAAAACGTCCTCCAAATTCGAATTTTTGCAAATAAACCCCCGGAAATTATTTCGATATACAGAAAAGTCCCCGAAATTCGGATTTTTGCAAATAACACCCCGTCGCGCGGCCGGGAGCGGAGGAGGAGGCCGGCAGGCCGGCCGCGGGAATGGTGGCGGCGGCCGGCAGCGGGAGCGGAGGCGGAGGCCGGGACGCCGGCGCGCCGAAACGCGGGCGCGGACGGCCACGGCCGAGGCCGTTCCGCGCCCGCGTGCCGGGGACGGAGGCCGAAGCCGGCGCGCCCGCACGCGGGCGCGGGCGAGGACGGCCACGGCCGAGGCCGTTCCGCCCCCGCGTGCCGGGGACGGAGGCCAAGGCCGGCGCGCCCGCACGCCGAGGCCGAGGCCGAGGCCGTTCCGCCCCCGCGTGCCGGGGACGGAGGCAGAGGCCGGCGCGCCCGCGTGACGGGGACGGACAGCCTTGGCCTTGGCGGTCCGCGCCCGCGTGCCGGCGGGCCGGCCTCGGCCTCCGTCCCCGGCACGCGGGGGCGGAACGGCCTCGGCGTCCGCCTCCGCTCCCGCCGCCGGCTCGCCGGCGCCCCGGCCTCCGCCTGCTTCCCCGGGCGCGGGCGCGGATTTTTGCAAATAACACCCCGAAATTATTCAAATTTACAGACAAGTCCCCGAAATTTTGATTTTTGCAAATAACTCTCCGAAATTATTCCGAATTACAAAAAAGGCCAAAACTTTCTTATATAACCCTCTTCTTCTTGTAGCCCTAAACGCATCTGCGTCGCCGCCGCCGCTGTGCTCTGCCGCTGCCGCCGTCAGTCCCTGCGCAGCTGCTGCCGTCGCTGCCCTGCCGGCTTGCCGTCGCTGTCCGCTCGTTGCCTTGCGAAATACAGTGAAAGTTTAAAATTTTCAAATTTCAAATTACAAGTTTATTATTTTGTACATTTAAAAATAGACTACCTTCAATATTTTTCTTTATAAATACGTCCAAATTTTATTTATTTTATAAATAAATTTTACAAATAAGTCATCGAAGGTTTCAAAACTTAAAATTTAAAATTACAAGTTTCATATTGTACATTTACAAATAGACCCCTTCAATATTTTTTTTATAAATAAGTCTATATTTTTAATCATATTTTAAATAAAATTTTATAAAAAAGACATTTGTGTTTTTTATATTTATAATTATAAATTTAATATTTATAAATTAAAGAATAGACCCTCAAATTTTTTTAAAAAAAATAACTGTAAAATTTTTTTTAAACTAATTTTTACTTTTTTTACATTTAAGAATAAACCACCTTTAATATTTTTTTTTATAAATACGTCCAAATTTTATTTATTTTATAAATAAATTTTACAAATAAGTCATCGAAGGTTTCAAAGTTTAAAATTTAAAATTATAAGTTTCATATTGTACATTTATAAATAGACCCCTTCAATATTTTTTTTTATAAATAAGTCTATATTTTTAATCATATTTTAAATAAAATTTTTACAAAAAAGACATTAGTGTTTTTTTATATTTATAATTATAAATTTAATATTTACAAATTTAAAAATAGACCATTAAATTTTTTAAAAAAATAACTCTAAATTTTTTTTAAAACTAATTTTTACAAATACACCCCTCGCCGGAGGCCCGACGGCGCGCCGGACGGCCCGCCGGCACGCGGCCGCGGACGGCCTCCGCACGCGGGAGCGGAGACGGACTCCGTCCCCGGCACGCGGGGGCGGAACGGCCTCGGCCTCGGCCTCCGCGTGCGGGCGCGCCGGCCTTGGCCTCCGTCCCCGGCACGCGGGGGCGGAACGGCCTCGGCCGTGGCCGTCCTCGCCGGCGCCCGCGTGCGGGCGCACCGGCCTCGGCCTCCGTCCCCGGCACGCGGGGGCGGAACGGCCTCGGCCGTGGCCGTCCGCTCCCGCGTTACGGCGCGCCGGCGCCCCGGCTTCCTCCTCCGCTCCAGCCGCCGGCCTCCGCCTCCGCTCCCGCCCGCCCGGCCTCCGGCTCCGCTCCCGCCGCCGGCCGCCGCCTCCGCTCCCGCCCGCGCAACGGGGTGTTGTTTGCAAAAATTCGAATTTGGAGGACTTTGTTGTAAATATGAGTTCTTTCTGGGTTTTATTTGCAAAATTCCGAAATCCGGGGGGGTGAAATATAAAAAATAAGTTTTTAGGGGTGTATGTGTAAAAATAACGGGGGTAAAATCGGAATTTTTTGGTAAAATTTTGATTAAATAACAATCAGGGGGCTGTGGGTAAATATGGGCGAATTGAAGGGGGTGGGGGTAATTACGGAAATTACGGGGGGTTAACCGTAATTAAGGCTAATTACGGGGGGCCACCCGTAATTATCCCAAAGATTAAAGCAATTTTACTCCTTGACGTCGGAACTTTCGTCGATTCAGCAGTATGCAACGGGCGGACATAACGATCCGTCAAAGAGGTGACGCAAGGCAAACGTGTCCCGTCAAATTAGGCCAAAATTACTGGTAAACGACCAACAAGTCGACCAATTACAAGTCCACGAAGGATAATATTTTATTTTAAAATTTTGTATTAAAATATGTTAATTTACATGTCGACATTGACATTTGGAAACAAGATTTTTTCTTAGATTTTCTTGAGAATATCTGAAATTGCATTTTATATTTGGGGAATTTATTTGATTAGCCTTAAATTTTAAAGAATATTATTAGCTAAATAATCTTGGAATAAAATAATCATTATAATTAAATAATTTTTTATCAGGGACAATGTACGTCCACGGTGTTTGTCTAATTGGAATGGGATTGGAAGGACTAAAAAAAAACCTAAAAAAGAAGAAGGTAGGAGAGATAATATTCAAATATCTTTTTTTAACCTTTTCTTTGCATTAGTCTTTATATTCAAATGTTATTAAGGAGTGTCTCAATGTAAGCTATTCATCAAGTCATATAAATATGTACCAATATCTTAACTCCTTGTATATTTTTATTTTAAAATTTTAAAATTACATATTTTTATTTGGGTTTCTGTAATTAATGTTAAATTTAACCTCATATTCATTATTCTATTTTATTATAGGTTAAATACAACTAATAACATGAAATGATTCAAATATTGTTAAACTTAAAAAGAATGTAAAAACTTATCGCAACTTCTTAATGTCTACAAATTCTTATTTTCACCGCTAGATCCCATTTGGTAACGTATTAAGATCAAAACTAATCTAGTTTTAATTTATTTCTTAGAAAATTAATATTAATTATATTACGCTATTATTAAATTAAAATATTATAAAAATGAATTAGATTTCAAATTTAAATTATTATAACATCAATTTTGAAAAAAAAATACTAGTTTACAAAAGTGGTTTACTAACTTTGATATTAAATTTTATCTTTATCCATTATTAAATAGCCCTTAATGAAATTTGTTGCTTTTTGAATTTTGATGATGATCAAATTAGTATTTAACAAGTTTTTTAATTTATGTTAAATTTCAAGGTTATCACTGATTATCCAAGTTTATGAAATATTGAGTCTCAAAATAAAACACATTGAATGATAAAAGCAATGACTCAAATATAAAAGGGAGGACAATTTGAAGATGAAACTTAAAAATTAAGGAAAAAACTTAAAGTGCTTAAAATGAAAGATTATCACAAGGCTAATATGTTTAGAATTTTCATTTTTTTAAATCGTATTGAAGATTTGTTTTGAGATCATTTTTGATGAAACACCAAGTTATGAACCGAAATAAAGTCAATAGAGGCCAAACTCAAAGTTAATCAAGGTCGAGGTGTCAGCTAGGATATCTAAAGTAAAAGTTACCTTATGCCGAGGTGTGAGCAAGCGCCAGTATAGAAGTAAAAATAACTTGGAATGCTGGCGCACTCGAGCCTTGGATCTAGATAAGCCACTCCGAGTTGTTGAATGGGGGACTTCATAAAGCAAGTTTTGGAGTCCATAATAGAAAGATTTTATTTGTGTCCATTCCTGGGAATAAATCCTATAGAGTCTGAGTTCAATAACTCCTATCACAAAAAGATCGACGAGATTAAAGCACCAAAGGTCATGGGATCTTGAGGTACTCATACCCTATAAATAAAATAATCTCCAAAAAGGTGAGGATTGATACCCAACCACTCCTACTCATATTATTAATATTTATTCTGACTTGAGTGTCGGATCAATCATCGCCAGAGAAGTTCTTGGCAGTCTCCTTCACAGTTCTTTCTTGTGCAAGGTGATGAAAAGGTGGCCTAGCGGATTGAGTTCTCAAGAGGTTACAAGGATTGAAGTTGATCTCAAACCTAGATTCCACCAACAGTGGTGCTTTTATTGAGATTTCTGTTCTGCCATCCTCTCTCCTCAATATCTTGTAAGGATTTTCAATTATGCCACCGGCAACAATGACATTAACATTCAGGAATTAGTCTGGGGGTAGATCACTCCCGTGCCAGCAGAATCACATGACTCATCTAGTAGCCTAGCTTGTCCTATTCATCAGGTCAACTCAACAATCCCCCCTCTTTCATTGTAAGAACCTTGGAGGGTTTCTTTGCAAACTATTCCTGAGATGTCTGCAGCTCTTTCGACTCAGTGAGTAAGAGTTTCAGGTATTAATTGAGGTAGTTGAGTGAATGACGCAGATGTTGGAAGCTAAAGTTCATATGATGTAAAACCTCTGCCCTCAATCTCAAGTTTAACTTCAAGATGAGCCTCCAAGTTTACATGATGAACCACACATGCAAGTCATCAATCAACCACACTATAGCAAACGTTATCAAAGCTACTAGAGCCCTCTCGAGGGAATCTCTTTACAACACCAAGTTCTGAGAGGTCACAAGGAATATGACTCCACTATGACTTGGCTGACGAGGCTACTTATCATACTCATGCGATCGGGGCCTTAGATAAAACTACTTAAAGGAAAGATGCTTCGTAGATGACGCACAGAATGCCAAGCGTTCTAGTTCATCCTAATTCTGTGAGGTATAATATGCCTCTCAATTTCAAGATTGCCTATTCTCCAGTATAATCGAAGTTTTGTTTTCTTTTGTATGAGGTATATGATTGCTCCAAAGATTTCGTTGATTATGTAAGTACTTTTAAAAATGTTATGATTCTCCAGGGTGCATGGGATTCAACCATATGTAAGATATTCCCTATAACGTTTTAGGGACCTGCATGGGCTTGGTACACCAGGTCTAAAGAGCAGTTATCTCTTTGGTGCCTCGGTGGACAGATCCCCCCACACTTTTGATTTTGAGGTAACAAGAGAGAGAAAGTTTGAGAGAGTATCTAGCTCGATTCAACAAGATTCGACTAGAAGTGTCTGAACTCGACAGTTTCATCATTCTTGTTGTAGCTATCAATGAGATAAGACAACCTCAGATGGCATATAAGATGACCAGAAGACCCCCCCCGGACCTTAGTTGAATTCATTGAAATAACCTATGAACATATCGATGTTGAGAAAGTTATGTTGGTTAAAAAGGAATTTGAGGGCCGAGGTAAACAAAAAAAAAGTTGGAGAGAAAAAACCAACCCAGTTCGAAAAAATAGAAGGTTAAGCGAAGAGACCATTGATAGGAGTTTCGAGTTTATACATCTCTAAACAATTCCAAAGTGGAAGTGTTGATTCAAATAGAACATTGAGATCTTTTGAAAAAACCACTACTAATTACCTCAAATAGGTGTCAGTTGGATCGATCAAGGTATTGTCAATTCTACAAAGACTATGATTATGACATTGAGGAATGCAGGCATCCCAAAGATGAGATAGAGAGGCTCATCAAGGAAAGGCACCTGCGGCACTTCGTTTGCTAGGCCAAAGAGTTGATGAAGCATCTATCTGAGAAGATCGGCCACGTGGTTCTCTTCGAAAGAGTCCACTCGAGTGTAAAATCCGTTAATTAAAGGCCACCTTAATATAATCCTTGTTAACCTGACAACTCCAAGTGAAGCTTCAGCATCAACTTCTAAATGTCGAGTCGTCACTGGGGGGCAGGAGGATTATAAAGAAGTCAAATAGCAACATTGTAGTGCTGAGTACACGAACATAGTCTTCTCGACAAGAGACATGTAAGGTATTTTAACTCTTCGTAATGACGCACTAATTATCTCAGTAATCTTCGATGGTTATTAAATGCAGCGAGTCATGGTAGACATAAAAAACTCGGCCAATATTCTTTTTACTTAGGCTTGTGGTCAAATGAAGATAGACTCAGAGCTAGAGCCTTATATGGAGATATTGATCGAGTTCATGGGAAACTTAGTCACCTTACTTGACATAATCATGTTGCCTCTAAACATTGGTGAAAGTTTGAAGAGCTCCATAATTAAAACAAAATTTGTCATGGTTCAGACTCGATTGACTTATAATATTATATTGAAACGACCAACATTGAACCAACTAAAAGTGGTCATTTCAATTTTTTCTTTAGTTATGAGATTTCCCACTAAGCATGGCGTAGGTGAGGCTTAGGGAGATCAAAGTTGTTGGCTTTATGGTGTCTCGAATCCGGATTTTTCGGATAGTCTTAATTATATTATGAAGTTATTTAGTGAGCCTAATCTTTATCTAGATTTATCTTCTACTAGAAGACTTAAATTAGTAGAAGTCTTATTTGAGTCAGTCTTCTACTTTGACTCAAACATCATTAGGCCACATCTATAAATACACCATTGATGTAAGGGTTTCAATATAGAGTGTGAGAGAGATATATAGATTAATACTCTCAATACGTCTTGTGACGGTTAGGCTACTTGGTCTTTTGTGAGAGTTGGTGATATTGGAGTTTCGTCTCCATCGTTGTAATCTTCTCTTTCTCTTCTCATCAATACAATATCCTCTAGATCGTCTTCCCTACATATATCTCTTGTGTGCTATCTTTTCGTCTTTTCTATTCTTCCTCTATATCGTGAATTGTGCTGGATATCGATATTTTCCGCAACACAAAGTTTGGCAAAAAAGTGCAAGTTAACTTATTGGTAAAATAGCCTCAATAAGAAGTGGAAGAGCTCGACAGTTTCAAAAATCAAAGAATATGTTGAAGGACCGAAAGGGATGCAAGCCGAATCCATTGAGCAATTGGTCGACAAGAAGCTCAGGGCGAACTGTGATGCTCATAGTAAACCTCACGGAGCTCCTTCAAGCCAAACTTAGTGAGTTCTTACAAAAGAACCAAGAAGCCTTTGCATGGTCTCCTGAAGATTTACCGTGTATCAATCCTTTGGTAGCAAAACATGAGCTCGCTGTAGTGGAGAACTATGAGTCAGTCAAATAAAAGAAAAGACATTTTTCTCTTGAGCACCAAAAAGCCATTGCCAATGAAGTAAACAAATTTCTTAATATAGGATTCATAAGGAAAGTCTACTATTCTGAATGGCTTGCCAATATAGTGATGGTGAGAAAGCCAAATGGAAAGTGGAGGATGTGTCTAGACTTCACCGATCTCAACAAAGTTTGCCCAAAGGACAGTACTCGTTACCTAAGATTGACCAACTTATCAACGCGACCTCGGGATATTAGCTTTTAAGTTTTCTAGATGCATTTTTAGGTTATTATCAAATTCGGATGTATCCTAACGATAGAGAGGATGATTTTCATTACTGACTAAGGGATCTTTTGCTTCACGATGATACCATTTGGACTGAAGAATGTTGACATGACCTACCAAAAAATGGTGAGCAAGGTCTTTGAACATTAGCTCTGTAGAAATGTGGAAGCGTATGTTGATGATATACTTGTGAATAGTCTTAGAGCTGAAAAACATCTCAAAGACCTTAAAGAAATCTTTAATACACTTTGAAAGTACAAGATAAGGTTGAATCCAAAGAAGTGTGCTTTTGGCGTAGTCTTGGAAAAGTTTCTCAGATACCTCATCTCAGAATGAGAAATATAAGCAAATTTTGAAAAAATTAGAGCAATACTTGAGATGTAGCCACCCACCTCTACCAAAGAGATACAAAGACTCATTGGCCAGCTAGCAGCACTCAACTATTTTTTGTCTAGGGTTGGTGAAAAATACTTACCTTTCTTCAAAGTACTAAAGCAAAGTTTCATATTTGAATAGACTAAAGAGTATAGACTAGCTTTTGAAGTTCTTAAGAGATACCTAGTCGAGGCTCAACTTTTGGTAACACCAGAATCAAAATAAGGCATTATTTCTTTATATGGCAGCCTTGAACCAAGCTGTCCATTTGGTTCTAGTAAGCAACCGAGGAAGAGAGCAATACCTCATATATTATGTAAGCCATGTACTCTCAGAAGCCAAGGTTCAGTATCCTCCGTTGGAGAAGTTAGTTTATGTTATAGTCTTGGCGGCTTGAAAACTTTGCTCATATTTTTAGGCACACTCCATTGTAGTACTTACCAACCTTCTACTTTGACAAACTTTGCAAAAGCCAGAGGCCTTGGGGTAATTACTCAAGTGGTCCGTCAAGCTAACCGAATTCAAGGTAAGTTTTGAATATCAGAAAGTTATTAAGGCACAACCTTAGTCGACTTATTGATGGAAACAACTTCATATCCCACGGGGCCAGTATTTGAACCTTGGAAAGTTCAAGTGGATGACTCTTCTTATGAATCAGGCTATGGGATTGGTGTTGTGCTCCTAAGTCTTGACGGGAGGGTTACTAAATACTCTGTTCATTTAGGATTTGAAGCATTAAATAATGCAACATAGCATGAAACTCTCTTGTTTAGATTACATGTAGCAATAGCGGTAGGAGCGAAGAAGTTGAGGGTGCTCAGTGACTCCCAATTGGTCTATTCACAGGTCAGTAGGGAATATGAGACAAAGGATAATACTATGACCAAGTACTTAGTTGAGATTCAGAAGCTCATTGCAAAGTTTGGCTATGTAATAGTTTGTCGAGTACATCGTAACATTAACACTGAAGCTAATGCATTAACATTACTAGATTCGGCAAATTCAAACTCAAGGCTGAGGTAAATATTTGTGAAACACCTTCAACCTCTGAGTTACACTCAAAGAAAATAAGGTATATCAAATTGAAAAAGAGTCATGCTGGAGGGACTCCATCACCTTATATTTCAAAATTGGCCAGCTTCTTAAAGATCTAAGAAAGGCTCGAAGGATTAATAGGCTAGTGCTAAACTTTATCTCGGTAGACAAAGTTCTATACAAATGGTCCTTTTTAAGACCTTTGATGCGATGCCTACAACCAAGTGAGGCTAAGTATGCCTTACGAGAGGTACATTAAAAAAATCTATGAGAATCATGATAGAGAATAAGCCTTAGCTCATAAACTCTTAAGACAAGGTTACTATTACCTTAGCATGGCCTCTAAAGCAACAAGATTTGTCTTCAAATACGAGCAATGTCAAAAGCATGTCTTAGTCTATCATAGTCCCATAGTTCAACTCTAACAAACCTAGACAGTGTGGCCATTTGATTAATGGAAAATGGATATACTTGGTCCATTTCCTCCAGTTTCAAGACAAAAAAAATTCTTAATAGTTGCTATTGATTATTTCACTAAGTGGATGGAAGCCGAGCCTTTTGTAAGAGTCTTTTTGGCAAGAAATAATTTATAGGTTTAGATTATCTCGTATCATTATCATAGACAATGAAAGGTAGTTTGATAGCTCGAGATTCAAAGACTATTGTAATAGCCTCCATATTGAATAAAAGTTTACTTCAGTTGCACACCCACAGTCAAATGGGCTAATTGATGTAACTAACTAAACCTTACTTACAGGGATAAAAAAATGTTTAGGAAGAGGCAAAGGAGCTTGGGTTAAAGAGCTATCCCATGTTTTGTGGTCTTATAGTACGACTCCTCGAACCTCAATGGGTGAATCACCATTCCTATTTACTTATAAAGTTGAAGCAATCATCTCTATAGAAGTTGGTCTCGCCTCATCCCGGCTTAAAACTCATGACCTCGAGGTAAATGAAGAGAATCTCAGAGCAGAAAAGACTTGATATAGAAAGCTTAGGAAAAGGCTTGCACAATGATCGTGGAATATCAATGACGAGTGGCTTGATAATATAATACTCAACTTTGCAATAGAGAGTTACAACCGAAAGATTGGATATTGCGCTAAGCTAAACTCACCGATCGAGATTCAAATAAGCTGTCACTAATGTAGGTTGGCCCATTCAGAGTCGCCCGAGCTATAAGATCGAGAAAGTACAAGCTAGAGTATGGGGATGGTAAAGCTCTTCCGAGGACGTGGCATGTTGATAACCTGAGAAAATTCTATCTATAAGTCCTATTTCTAAAATAAAATTCTTTTTAATCCTTTAAAGAAAATACTAAAGCTCTGGTAGTGTTAGTTTTGACCACATAAAGACCTCAGTCTATCGAGATATAAAAACCTTAGATTGCTAAGACATAAAAGACCTCGATCCGTTCAGACATGAAGACCTTGGTCCACCGAGGTAATACTGAATATTATGGTTATAATAAAAGCAATATTTATAAGTAATAGAAACACAATGTGAAACTAATTACACCATGAATTGAAATTTTTTTTGGCAAAGAAAAGAAAACTTTTATTAGTTCAACGATAGAGACATCATAAATTGAGATTACTTGATAAAGGTGACGCAACTAATTATCTTAAACCCTAATGGAGTTATTGTTCTCCAATAGCTTCCATTCCTAATACTAAATGAGAACTAAGGAGAACACAACACCTACAATCTAATAGATGGATAGCATTCAATGCAAATCATTATGGTCTTATGAAACTGAAAGTAGACTAATATTTTCTTGAAATATCGTTCTCCTGTTGATGTGTTTTTTTAATATGTTGTAGTGTTATTACTATCACCGTGATGCACATGCTTTTTTCAATCAATGGGATGGAAACCTTGGCCATTGTCATGCTTCAGATGAAATGTTGTAATGACATATAAAGAGTTGTATGGAAAGATGAGAGTCAAATGTTTTGGATCCTTATATTTTTTCTTTGAATTTGACCGTAGTTGATTGAAAACAAAAAAACTCGTTTCAAGCCTAACGTGAATTAAAACTGCTACCTAGGAAAGAAGAAGCCAATAGCAGGGTTATCTGAATCTAATATGGAAGGTGGGTCATCTAGGCAAATGCCAATTTTGATAATAAGTTCTTCTAGTACAACTTCCGTTCTTATATCAAGTGGTAGAACAAACTCAAAACTAAAGGTGAAAAGGAAGGAGAGAAGGATAGAGGAAGATTGTTACATCTTGAAGGTTGACCCTTGACAATCAAAGAGAATGGGTATCAGTCAGAAATGTGCCCTTGCTGATTATCAATTAGAGGATGTTATGATTGTTGCAGAAGAAAACCAAGTACTCTTCTAATCCGCATATGCTTGAAATATTGCATCACAATATGATGCCTATTGTGTTTTTTGATTAGGGACATGGTTGTATCTTAATGCAATAGGAAAGGTCTCTCATGGGATCAATTTTTTGCTTAAATGTCCTTGACATCATTAGCTATAGTGGCTAATTGGTTTTAATGTTTGAAATGTTGGTTCAGACATGGCAAGGATTCTCTTTTGACTCCTACATAAATTTAAATATCAGAATATTTTGCTTAGATGGCTAGTAAAAATTACGAACTATCTATCCAAAATATTTGGCACTAACAAATGTCACAAAATTAATCATTTATGATTTGCCTATGCCCAAAGTGATGCGTGAATAATGTCATTGTTGATCTCATGTTTGGGGGGAAATTTAACGTGAAAAAGGTCAAGAAGGCATTATTTGAAGATTCTAATTGAGACATGTAATGACACCTAGTATTTTATTGAAATGGTTTTCTTATAAATAACACCAATAATTTTCAATATTTATGATATATATATATATATATATATGATACGAAACATCCTTAATTTTTGCATATTCTCATATAAAAGTGTTTGTTCCTTTTCTATATATTCAATAATTATCCACTTAGGAGATGGTTTAACAAATGATAAAAAGAATTAACGTGTAGAATTTCAAAAGAGCTTTTGTTGCTTATATCAATAACTACATGTATTATTTGAGGATAATATTAATATCCTTTAACACTAATTAAGGATTTAAATAGTCTTCTTTCATCATTTAGTAAAATTAGACTCTCATAATTTTCCTAATGATTATTAGACAATCTTAGATAATACTTGTAAATTTTTTTTTTTATTCTTACTAATACTTATCTACCTACACAACAGTTTATTAGTGATGAAGAGGAATCGCGTGTATACTTTTGGGAGAACTTTTATCATCTACTTTGAGTTCTCGACAAATATTATACACCATTTGTGAATAACATCAATCTTCTTTCAAGTCAATTGAGAATCTAAAATAGCCTTTTTTTTTCATCACTAGGTAAAACTATACTTTAATACAACTCTATTATGACTATTTTAGATAATTTTAGATGAAATGTACTATTTTAATATTTATTTAAGACGCAAAATATTCTTAAATGCAAATATTCCCACACTATGGCTATCCTTTGGTTTACTTATTATCCATGTATGAGATACCTTAATGGTGATGAGAAATACCCTCTCTTACATAGGATTCCAATAAAACTTTTTGTCATATTTCTCAAAATCTCTTCACATCATTTGAGAATAACATCAATATTCTTTAACACCAATTAATAATTTAAAATAGTATTTTCTCATCGTTCAGTACAACTAGACTATGTTAAGATAAAAAAATTTATTTTATTTTCAAATATCAAAACCATGAGTCTTTTAAGTTACAACCACTTAAGGATAACACTAATTTCCTTTAACATCAATTAAGAATCTAAAATTGGCATTTCTCATAAAATTACACTTGCAATTCTACTAAGTTATTTTAGATACTCTAAAATGAAAATTACTATTTTAACCAAAATATTTTAAATGTTAAGTATCACTATACTTAAATAACTTTTCTCTTTTTATAGGTCCAACTATTATTCATTTATGAGTCGATTTAGTGGGCACGAAATACATCTACAAAGCCTAGTTCACCATTGGTTTTAGTTTAGGAGATTCATTAAGATCTCGATTCATTAGGCCATCCTTTTATTGATCTATATAAAGAAGAACCGTGAATGAGACTGTAAACAACTTTTTGATGACAGTCGCTTCGATATTCAAATTAGTCTAATATTCAATGATAGATATAAGATAGGCAATTGGACATTAGTTCTTTACCTCTCCAGTTGTGGTATTTATAGTGCTATTAAAGACTTGACAATCTTGATTTCATGATCTCGAGTAACCATTCTACTAGATTTTCGTAAAGGAGGGATCATTCCCAAATCTTTCGGAATTGATTTCGAAAATAACTACGGATTAATCAATTGGTATGTCGGTGCTAATAAACCAAATCTCTTGAGTTTGGTTATAATTGGGCTTCAGAAGCCTGCGAGCTCATTTATATATAAAGTTACTGAGCTCGTAATGATTCAGCCCACACTCATCTGATCTTTCCAAATAATCATTTAATAACTTGATGTATCATCAATATATAATTCAAATAAAGCATTTGTCTTTCTATCTTACAATCTTCACACACATAGTGAGAAGGTAATGCTAATATTTTATGGCATCAATTAAGGGTCTAAAATAGTTTTTTTTTTCCTATCACTTAGTAAAATTGAAGGATCAATTGTATAATTCTCATTTAAACCTAAAAAATAATATATAATTCTTTAAAATTTTGCTAAATTACATATTTCTCTTTGAAATTTAAAAAATTACATATAACTCCTCAAATTTTTTTCAAATTATATATTTATTCTCCAAACTTAAAAATTAAATATTTTTGTATTACTAAATTATTATAAAAATTTCATCATGTATATATTTATCATTAAAATCAAGAATATTTGGAGAACATATATCATTTAATGTCATTTAGATTAAATTTAAAAAGATGAAGATACTTCTGATTTAGTTAAAAAAGACTTTGATAGTTAACTCATTATTATAAAAAACTCTCTCTTGTTCGGTTGAATAGTTTATCTTATATTAAATTTCAGCCCAAGGTTTAAAATAACTATTTTGCCATGGTTTGATTTAAATCCATTTCAGTCCGATCTCAAATTAAATTTAAACCCGAAATGTAAAATGATAATTTTACTATGACTTAGTTTAAACTTGTTTCAACCCAATCTTAACTAAAAGTAAGACTCAATTTAGGTCATATATGAGGTTTGATATAAACCAGATCTAAAGTTGATTCTTACTCATATTCTCCATTACGTTAATTTGCAATCGATCGAAAATAATTTTTTTCACTTCAATATTAACGATATCAAACGATATATATTTTCTACATATTATTGATTTTAATAATAAATTTACATCTGAAAATTTTATAATATATCAAGTAACCCAAAAAAGTATATTTTTTTTTCAAATTTCAAGGAGAAATATGCAATTTAAAAATTTTTTCAATGAGTTATATGTAATTTTTTAAGTTTCAACAAGAAATATGTAATTTTACAAGATTTTAATGAGTTATATATAATTTTTTAAGCTTGGAAGAAAAATAAATAATTTAATAAAATTTTAAATAGTTATATGCAATGACCCAAAACTAAATTATTGTAACGAGCTAGTTTTTCTGAAAAAACTAAAAAGTTTTAATTTTAAATACAAGAACGATTGGGTTTGTAAGAGTTCTTATATGAATATAAAAACCCTTAAAAATATGTATTTCTTTTATGTAAACTTTTTAATAATAGAGTTCTTAGCAAGTAACCACCTATTTTATTAAAAATTTGTAAACAATCACATACCTTATCATTATTAGTAAAAAAAATTCATTTTATACTATAAATTTGTAAAAAATTTCCTTGACTAAAATATTCAAAATTTTTTTATTTAGTTCAATTTTATGAATCAAAATTAATATAAAAGTTCAAAATTTTTTAAATTTTAGTTTAAATAAATATTAAATTGATATAAAAAATAATTTAATTTATTTTAATTTTTATGAGAGATCGGTTATTTGATAATTATGAACCAATTTTTTGAAATAAAATTGAATAAAAATAAATTAATCTTTTATATTAATTTAATTGATAAATAAAATAAAATAAAATATTTTTAAAATATTTTAATTGAAGTAATTTTGTACAAATTTATAATAGAAGATAAGTGAATTTTTACTAATAGTAATAATATAGGTAATTTTTTGTAAATTAACAATAAAAATAAGTAATTGTTTATTAAAAACTCTTAATTATAGTTGTACCCATGGCTAAATTGATGATATAGTTATTTTTTTGCGATAAAACCCTTTTTTATTTGTTGCAGTAAAAGGCAAAAAAAACCTCGCACTAAATATTTGAATTTCCCAAAATACCTCTGCACAAGCCCCTCTTATGCTTTCCGCTCCTCAGCTGTTCTCTCTCTCCATTTTTTTTTTTTAAACTTTTTTTTTTCTTTTATTTCCGACCGTTCTCTCTCCCCTCCTCTTCCTAAAAACCCTCATTTTTTCGTCTCTCTTCATCAATTTTCTCGCAATGATTCCCGCCAGGCCATGTGATCCTCCGTTCTGAGTCGAACGAAAACCTAATCCTCCCCGCAATCGCGCCCGTGCTCTCAGGTTTTTCCATTCAATCCGATTTTTGTGTGTCTGTTTTTATTGATTCTGTAAATGCTGCAAATCTAGGGTTTGGTTTCATGATTCGATCTGTTTTTTTTTTGGGGGGGGGGGGGTGGGGGGGGGGTTTGGTGTTGTAGAATTAGGAGAAGGAATTGCGGGCTGGGATTTATGTCCTTTAATCAATCAAGGGCGGAGAAGAGCGAGGTCCAGCTGAGGAAATCCAGGAGATCCGGAGGCTCCGGCCACCACAGAGGCTTCTCCGGCACTGGGAAGGGCGGCGCGGCCGCCCCTCCTCCTCAGTCCTCCTCTTCCAACGCCCAGTCGCTTTCCTCGAACCGAAGGTGCCATCTTTAACAAGAGCTCTAGTTTTGATGGTTTAAGACCTAAGAACTTTTTGAAAGCGAGGGTTTTGCTGATTTTTTTTTTTCAGTTTTTGATATTTTCTTGTGGTGTTGGTATGTAGTTTCAAGAAGTTGGGCAATGTACAAGGAGGGCAGTCTAGGGTAAATCCCGTCACTGCAGGCTCGGAGTCTGCCGCTGCTGTTCAGAACGGTGCTTGTGCGCAGGGCCCTTCTCATGGTATGGATTCACAAGCTTAATACTTCATGCTTTTCTTTTTTTGGTTAATTTGTTAATTTGGATGATGGTAGGATGCTTAATTTGGGACACATGTAGGATCATCTGATGCACCGGCACCGGGTGGCACCAAGCCTTTTGTTGCCCCGAGGGACTGCAGAGCACGTCCTGAGGCTCTGTCATCTCAACCTGCTGCTGGAGCTTCGGACTCTGCAGCACCCTTGACACCAACTAAAGGTTTTTCTTGTTGTTACTTTATTTAGTTCATGCTGTTGAGTTGTCGAAAGCTAGTGGCATCTTCAGACTATATGGATGTTTTAATTAGGGGCTCAGGAGCTTAATTCATCCGTGCACATATGCTATGATCTTTATGAATTGTCTTTGGTATATGCATTGCTTTTTAATGATGGTTTTATCATGAAACTTCATGCAGAGGATGCAGCCAGACAATTTATGCTTCATTTTGGGACAATAAGTCCTGGAGTCATGAATGGAATGCAGGTATATATTCTCAAATCAAGAGTTCTGCAAGCCAAATTTGTTTCGTTTTGTTTATGTTGCTGGTGCTTGTGTTTGTTTTAAGTTTTTTCACAACTTGCTCTGTTTTGTTTGGTTTCCTTTATGGGTTGTAGATTCCAGCTAGGACCAGCTCGGCTCCACCAAATTTGGATGAGCAAAGGCGTGATCAAGTATGTTGAGACTGATGTTTGTCTTGTACACGCTTTGACTGTCATAATTTTTGATGAATGATAATTCTCATATGGCATGCATACCACCACCATTTAAAATTTGAATGAACCCTCACATTCGGACGATGATAGATCCTAAACAAAGATGAATGTGAGATCATTCTATTGGATAGAGTCTGTTGCCTTTTTAACACATTGTCCATCTTGTGTCTGTTCACCATGCTGAGTTGCAAACATGGTAGTGTTTTTTCCCCTTTTTCCTAGGGGTCCCATAATGCTCATATCTTGCGGCTTACTGCAGGCTCTTCAGGAGTCATTTAGGGCTGTGCCCACATTTCCACTACCAGCTGCCCCTAAACCACAACAAGCCAGGAAGGATTTAGGTGCTGCAAAACAAGCTATCCCTGAAAAGTCACACCCCCAATCACAGGCAAAGGGCTCTCAGGTACAAGTTCAAGCTGCATCCTCTGTTGCTCCTCCCAGATCTGTTCTTCCTGTAGCTGGTGCACCTATGTCAATGCCCTTCCAACAATCGCCAGTGCCACTACAGTTTGGTGGCCCCAACATCCCAATGCAACCACTGAGTGTCACAGCCAGCTCACTGCAGATGCCATTGGCATTCCATGTTGGAGGTGCACCCCAGGTTCCGCAACAGATGTTTGTCCCTGGTCTCCAATCTCATCCAATGCAACCACAAGCGATGATTCATCAAGGACACGGCTTTGGGTTTGCACCTCAAATGGGTCACAAACTTCCCCCACAATTAGGCAATATGGGCATTACAATTGGTTCACAATTTGCTCAGCAACAGCCAGGAACATTAGTAGGCCAGCGGAAGACTACAGTGAAGATAACTCATCCAGAAACTCATGAAGAATTAAGACTTGAAAAAAGGACAGACTCTTATATGGATGGTGGTTCTTCTGGGCAAAGGCCACTTTCCAACATCACTCCTCAGTCTCAGCCTCATCCAACATTTGCTTCCTCTCATCAGATAAGTTATTATTCATCATTACAACCCAATTCTTATGGTTCGTCACCCATTATCTACCCTACTGCAACTTCTGTTCCTGTGTCAAGTACCCAGATGACACTGGCTCCAAGACATAGCTACCCAGTTGACCAAAGTGGGCATCCAATTCCATTTATTATTCCTTCTGTTAGCAATCCCATTGCAAGCAGCAAAGCTGGGCCTTCTCCTCTTCAAGGTGTCTTAGATTCAGGTAAGATAGAGGCCACATCAGTATCGGTCCTATCATCTTCAGTCCAGGTGTCAACAAGACCATATGTTGGTTCATATGTGGATAAAGATGGAAAATCTTCAGTGATAATTACTGTGCCTACCAACAAGGCTGAAGCATCTGACCTGTTGAAGCCATCTGCAGAAGTAACTGCTTCACATCAGCAAAAAGAAAGTGAGGTTCATCCAGATAGTTCTGTGCAACAGCCTAAGTCTGTTCCTGAGTCTAGTGCCACCTCACAGCTTGTCTCAGACAGACAGTCTGCTACTGTATCTACTCTTCCATTGCAAGTAGCACAGCCTGAAACTCCGGCTACGGCTCCAGTTGTGCCAGGAGCTGAAGGCAAAAAGAAGGAACCTGTACGAAAAAATGATTCTTTTAAAGAACACCGAAAGAGGCCTGGTAAAAAAGACCTGGAGTGCATGCAGCTGCAGCGGCAGGAGGAGGAGGTTGATATGAATTTTGTGATTCCTCTCATTCTTTGTATACATCTTTTTTAGCTACTAATCTGGCTGTTTTCTTTTCAACTCATATGCATTTGACTGATGCAGATGGATACATTAAATTCTGGAGGTTCTGTGAACTTGACTTTGTCAAAGACAATCAACGATAGCAGCAGAGCAGATGATAATGATAATGTGTTTAGAACTGCTGAGGTCAGTGAGGGTGAAAAAATGCCTGCAGTGCTATTGCCTGACAGAGTTGCACTGAACAAAGAAGCATTGCAGACTGCTTCTTTGGGTTCTTCTGGCACATCTAAATCTAATATGTCCGGGGTTTGTGCCTTGGATAATGATTATGCTGAAACAGATACTTCCTCAGTTCTTCCCAGAGAAGAAACTGCCTCTAAGCATTTGGATTCTTCTATTCCTCAGGATGATCATACCTTAATAGCAGAGGTTCAGGCAAAATCAGAAATTCTGGCTCTTATCAAGCCTGAGAAAAATGAAGTATCTAATGATTTGTTGGAAGATAATAGTATTCCTAAAGTGCATTTGATCTTTATGTCTGCAGAATCTGCTGGAAGTGTAGAACCAGTTGCATCAGCTAATCAAGAGATAGGAGTAGAAGATGCAGGCAAGGCAGATTTCTGTCGGTCCCATGATGCTGAAAGGCAAAAGCTTGACACATGTAGGGATGGAGAGAGGCATGGTATTCATATTGATCAGGAACCAGATAAATTAGCTAGATCAGTTCTTTCAGCTTCAGATAATATTGATACTGAATCAAATTCTTACAGCCATCTTTCATCCACAATTGCCGAAATAGATAAGTTCCCTCTTGTTGATGCTAAAATGAACAAAGTTGAAGTTACAGACCCCCGGGATGGTGGCTTGAGTGGTCATGCTGACCGTCTTGTGGAGACAACCTCCATGGAAGCTCAAGTTTCTTCTGGAACTGCACAAAGACAGGAAGGTGGAGCTAAACATTTGTTGAGCGAAAATCAAGTTTCCACTAGGGCTAAAACTGCTACAGTGAAAAAGAAGCTAAAGGAAATTCTTTCCAAAGCAGATGCTGCAGGATCATCTGATCTTTACAATGCATACAAGGGCCCAGTTGAAAAGCATGAAGCTGCTGGCATGTCTGATCAGATGGACATCTCTGCAACAGTGGATATAAAAGATGTTTCTGTGAATGATAAAAAGGAGGTTGTTGAAAATGAGGATGATGGACCGCATAAGGGTGAAGTAGATGACTGGGAGGATGCTGCAGACATCGCCACACCAAAACTGAGAACATCAGGAAATGGTCATCAGGCTGATGGAACAAAGGAGCAACATTCTGCACCTGGAAATCGAGCTACTAATAAAAAGAAATATTCAAAGGACTTCTTGTTAACCTTTTTGGCCCAATATACCCAACTTCCTTTAGGTTTTGAAATTGGATCTGACATAGTGAATGCTTTAATGAGCAGTCCTTTACCTGCCTCCAGTATTGTTGATCTTCACAGTCCTGGAAGGAATATGGATAGGCATTCTGGAGGTTCTTGGGTTGACCGTCGAATGGCTGGCATCACAGATGATGACAAGTGGATGAAATCCTCTGGTTCTTTCGGTCCTGGACAAGACTATCGGCTTGATATTGGCCATGGGGCTCCAGGGATGAATTTTCGATCTGGACAAGGAATTAATCATGGTGTCTTGAGAAATCCACGAGGCCATGCATCTAGTTCATATGCTGGCAGAATTCTCTCTGGGCCTCATCAGTCTTTGCCTTGCCCAGGAGGGGTATCACAGAATGGTGCTGATGCAGACCGATGGCAGCGTGCTTCGATTGCCCAAAGAGGTCTTATACCATCACCTCAAACACCTTTGCAGGTGATGCACAAAGCTGACAAAAAGTATGAAATTTGCATAGTGACTGATGAGGAAGAAGTGAAACAGAGACAGTTGAAAGCAATACTTAACAAACTAACACCTCAGAAATTTGAGAAACTATTTGCACAAGTCAAAGAGGTCAATATTGATAATACAGTCACTCTTACAGGTGTCATCTCACAGATCTTTGACAAAGCTTTGATGGAGCCAACTTTCTGCGAAATGTATGCAAACTTCTGCCTTCATCTAGCTGCAGAGTTACCAGATTTCAGTGAGAACAATGAAAAGATCACCTTTAGAAGGTTGTTATTGAGCAAATGCCAGGAGGAATTTGAAAGGGGAGAGAGAGAGCAGGCTGAGGCCAAGAAAGCAGAAGAGGAAGGGGAAATTCAACAATCTGAAGAGCAGAGGGAAGAGATGAGGTTAAAGGCACGCAGGCGTATGCTGGGAAACATTCGTCTCATTGGGGAATTGTACAAAAAGAAAATGTTGACTGAGAGAATCATGCATGAATGCATTAAAAAGTTGTTAGGACAGTATCAAAATCCCGATGAGGAAGATATAGAAGCTTTGTGCAAGTTGATGAGTACTATCGGTGAGATGATAGATCATCCCAAGGCCAAGGAACATATGGATGCCTATTTTGACATGATGCTGAAGCTATCAAACAATCAAAATCTTTCTTCTCGGGTAAGGTTTATGCTGAAGGATGCTATAGATCTCAGAAAGAATAAGTGGCAACAGAGGAGGAAAGTTGAAGGGCCAAGGAAGATTGAGGAGGTGCACAGAGATGCAGCTTTTGAACGACAAGCACAAGCTGGTAGATCATCACGTGGTCCAGTCAGTGCTTCCTCATCAAGATGGGGAGGATATGTTGATTTTAGACCTAAAGTGACTACTGAACTGTCTATGCCTTCTTCCCAAATGGGTGGTTCTCGTGGTTTGCCGCTCCAACTCCGCGGTTGTGGAAGCCAAGATATCAGATTCGAGGATAAACATGTAATTGAAACTCAGACTCTGTCTGTTCCTCTTCCTCAAAGACCTGATGATGACTCTATAACCCTTGGTCCTCAGGGTGGTCTTGCCAGGGGGATGTCAATGAGAGGACAGCCACTGATCTCAAATGTTCCTCTCTTGGCTGAAATTCCTTCTACTGGCAGCAACTCCTGGAGGACTAGATCAGGCCAAAATGGTTGCATCTCTCCTCTTTATAGCACAAGAGAAGAAGCAATACCTAGACATAAGCTAGATAGGCTTGCTGGAGTCGCATGTGATCAACCAAGTATTCAAGGTCGGATGACTTATTCTGGGACTAGGGACTCTATAAATGCACCTCCTTCTGGGAGAATGAATGGTTCTACAATAGGCAGTCAGCATGTACATTCTGAAGCAATGCCTTTGTCTGAAGAGTATCTTCGATATAAATCCATTTCTACAGTAAGAGAGTACTACAGGTATTGTGTTATTTTGTTGTTGCTATTGCTTTATATCTGTACCTATATAACTACATCAGTAATTCTGCATGACATGATGCATGTGCTGAATATGAAGACACATTCTCCGTTTAGTGGGTGGGGCCTACATGGGATGACTACTCCGTCTGGCTTTACGACCATTGCTTGTCCATTTTTTTCGGTGATCAATTGTATGAAAGCAAATGTATTTGAGTAGATGATAAACTTATTGTGTCTAATCCCTATAATGGACTTAAATTGAGAATGAGAAGTTATCCAACATTAGCACAGCTAAGAATAGTCCTTCAAATAATATCTATTTGTGAGGTAGAAAAGGAATAGGGAATTGAACTTACCTCTTATTTGCTATTGGAGCAGCCCTTGAGCATAAGGCAGTTAGCTAAAAAACTTAAAATATTCATGATTATTGCGCCCTATGTATTGCAGCATTGGCTGTAAGTTCTCCAATAAGTAAATGGTTACTCAGTAATGTATGCACAAACGCATTGTTTCAGTCATCGTCTGTGGTTGCCCATTTTTGCAGCATCTTCTTCGCTGAGTGGATGCTTCTCTTGTACTTAGACACTCCGTTGACGGATTTTGGAAAGCAAAATGCTAGTTGATGCTCTACTAATTTGAATCGTGTTTGTTCTGCATGCCATCTTAGGAAAGCTAATTTTCAATGTTTGATTACATTGTATGACTAGAGACAATTTTATCGGGGTTACACTTTGGATTGAAATAGAAGTTTATATTTTTCTGCTGGACATTTTGTCATTGGATATTGTTTTGAAACCATGGAAAAAGGACTAGCATACGTCATCTAGTGGGCTGTTGGCCCAGTTCACTTGCTTGAGTTACCAAAAAATTGGCATTGTATTTGTAACCTTGTGGTGAACTTATGTATGTTTTCTGTTGCTTGATAAGGATACCACTGGAATATTTCATTCATAAATTATTCTATATCATGCAGTTCACTTAGGCCCATGCTGTAGGATTTATGGCCAGTTGGCTTGGTGGCATTCTAGGATGGGTGGATGGTATAATAAATAGCATGTTATAAATAGAAAGAATTGAGGATTTTACTCAGCATTACTTGTTTTTGACCTTTATTGTTTCTTTTGTCTAAGATAGATGGAGCCCCAACCTGCACTTTTTTTTGGTCTCATGTTCAACTATCCTTTCCTAAGCTTGAAGTCAAACTTTTCTTTCTGCAGTGCCAAAGATGTGGAGGAGGTTGCATTGTGTGTCAAAGAGTTGAACACTCCAAGCTTCTATCCTATCATGATCTCACTGTGGATCACAGACTCATTTGAAAGGAAAGACATGGAAAGGGATCTTTTAGTCAGCCTTCTTGTGAAATTATCCAAGCCACAAGATAGCTTGCTTAATCAAATGCAGCTTATCCAGGGGTATGAATGGCTGTTATCCCACCAAAGACACTAGTTCGTTTTGTGTAGTAAATGTATATTTGGGGATTTATCTATTTGCTTGTTGTGTCTTCCAGGTTTGAACATGTTCTATCATCTTTGGAGGATGCCATGAACGATGCCCCCAAAGCAGCAGAGTTTCTTGGAAGGCTCTTTGCCAGAGTTATTTTGGAAAATGTGGTTATTTTGAGGGAAATTGGAAGATTAATACATGAAGGCGGGGAAGAGCCAGGCCAGCTGCTTGAAGTCGGACTTGCTTCAGAGGTCCTTGGTAGCATTTTGGAATTCATAAAATTAGAGAAAGGGGATTCTGTTTTGAATGACATGCTAGCAGACTCCACTTTGCGACTGGAGGATTTCCGACCTCCACATCCCATGAAAGCAAAGAAGCTGGAAGCCTTCATTCGGACATGAAGGTACTTTGTATTGGTGCCAGTATTTTTTGAAAACATGTTTTCGTTTCCTCTTAGATTTAGACATATTTTGGTTTTTGGTTATTTGCATCTTAGTTTCATGATAATTGGCTGCTATATGAACAGATTTCTAACAGCTTATTCATAGCACTGGGAAGAAGAACCATTTAATGGCGGCTTAGGAGGGAGTTATTCATGAATGTTTTTTTTTCTTTTGCTAATTGCCTTCAATAGCCTTTACCCCATGAAATAAGCTGAAATGAATCTGTTGAATGTGTCGCAACTCTGACCAAAATGATTTATTTTTATTTACTAGCCTAACAATGTACATAACAGCCCGCGTGCAACTGGACACCTCTTCAAGATATGTAAGTGCAGCATGACCTTGAATTCCTATCCAATAAATTGCAGGGTGCTGTGGGTGCTTCCTCAAATTTATGTAATGTCTACTAATATTTGTCCTTTTTCGCTGAGATGTAGTATCTCTGTTTTGATCCTGCAGATTTAATGTGCAGAGCTGTCCATGATTGCAGGGTTCTGTCCCAGTTTTGTGTGGTATTGTGATCTAATATGCTTCGCAGCTTTTGTCAACGTGAAGTTTAGCATCCTGTGAATGTGAAGCTTTGCGGGGGGGGGGGGGGGGGGGGGGGGGGGCGGGGGCCGGGGTGGACACCAGGAGGGTGGATTTTGGGTTTGACAGTTATATATTTCACGGTTTCTACTGTGCAAATTTTGTCGGTGGTTTCCCGCAATGGCTGGTTACTTGCAAATTGTAATAAAAAAAGCAGCTTATATTGGGAGAAATTTTTTGTTTTTTAAATGCGGGTTTAAATGTGTTTTTTTTTAGTCAATTTTTAGATGGTTTTGCGCAAATATTTAAAATGAATATGAAAAGAAAAGTAGCTCTGTGCTAAAAAAAAAAAGATGATTTGAGGCGTAAAATTGCTCTACAATAAGAAACTTACCTTTGAATTTAAGTTCATTTTTCAAATTTATAAAATTTGTTGAATGCTATACAATGAGAGGCGTTCTTAGGTATCTGTTTAGACTTGGCGATTCATCTAACACGTGATTGTATTAATTACCAAACATTTAAATGGTTGAATGTTTTTTCACGTCTTGGTTGATAGAAACAAAAAGAAGGGGCTTATGTGTAATTTCAAAAGGGATAATTACGTGTGATCCCCTAATTAATCTTAATTACGGTTAATCCCCATAATTTTGGTAATTACCCTCACCCCTCTCAAATTCGCCCATTGTTATTTAATCAAAATTTTACCAAAAAATTTCGATTTTACCCCGTTATTTTTACACATACACCCCTAAAAACTTATTTTTTTTAGTAACCCCCGGATTTCGGAATTTTACACATAACACCCCGAAAGAATTCAGATTTTTACAAAAACGTCCTCCAAATTCGAATTTTTAC
>RXID01016196.1:0-18754 GCA_005019695.1 Trichopus zeylanicus subsp. travancoricus | reverse complement strand
GCCTGATTGCAGATAGTAGCATTTTGCTAGAGGCTCAAAATAATGGCAGTGGACAACTACCATTTACTTATCTGCATTTAGATTATATATAGATTTGTTATTTTGTGATGAACTGCTTGGATGTGATGATTTATTATCTTGCTTAAGCCCACTATTTGAGTGAAATAAGATAACAATAAAAATACTAAAAATTAAATTATTTTGTGGTGATTAGAGTTCTCCTTGCAGGTAAAGCTGGTATGGTATTATAATAATGCATTGGGCAGGCCAAACAAGAAGAAATTCATAGCACGGACAAAATCGTATGTTGCATGTTGGATTTGGACAGCTTCTGAAGTACTGTTTACTATCTTTTTATGCATAATTGATGCTTCCAGGAAATTTACAAACTATGTACTTTTGCTTACAGATACCATGGATCAACCCTAATAGCAGCTAGTCTTTCTGGGTAATGTATTGTAATCCAATTAGATTTTTCATTTGCTTCTGTGATAAGTATGTTTTTCTTAGTCCTACATGCTACTACCACAAAAGTTTGTTTTGCTGTTACCCCTTTAAGAGCCACTTTTTTAGGGTTTTGCCATTTATTCTGGTGTTATTTACTTCATATTTGTATCCTTAGCCATTTGCAAATTTCTTTCATTTACAGTCTTCCAGCTCTTCACCAGAAGTTCGACCTGCCTGCACCATTTGTATTGCACACTGATTGCCCTCACTACTGGCGATATCATCTTCCAGGTAGGAAAACTTTTTGTTGTTCTTCTTAGTTCTTGTTTTTCAGGGTTTCAGTTACAAAATATTTTGATGAAAATGTCAGGTGAGACAGAGGAAGAGTTCTCAACCAGGCTAGCCAATAATTTGGAGAACCTTATTTTGAAAGAGGGCCCTGAAACAGTATAATCACTCTTTGAATTATCGCAATAATGCCAAGATTATATTTAATTTCAAGACTAATGGGCGATTTGCCTGTAATATGCTTAGATTGCTGCTTTCATTGCTGAACCTGTTATGGGTGCTGGAGGTGTTATCCCTCCCCCAGAGACTTACTTTGAGAAGGTAAAATCCACAAATATCTTTTTGTTTTGCAAGATGTTGATGTTTATGCTTCAAAAACTGCAGATGATTCTTACCCCCACAAAAAAAAAAGAAGACGATACTTCTGTGTATTCCTTTTTTAGCTGCAAACTGTTGGATATTCACATAAATTCTGAAGTTTTTCACTAGTAATTTCTGCTGCCCCATGATTGTAATTTTGGTTCTGTTAATTTTTTTATTAACTAGTTCTCATCTTTTCAGCAAATATATATGCTTGCCACCTAAGATCCACCTCGATAATCATGTTTTTTGAGTGCCATTTTTACATTGGTAGCCTTTTCTATTGGTCTCAGTTATGACTAAGACTTCTTTCTTTATGGAAGGAGAATTCCCCTACACTCCACTGATCTTGAATCTTTACTTTTCTCTCTTTCATAATCTGAATATGCAGATCCAGGCTGTTGTAAAAAAATATGATATTCTCTTCATTGCAGATGAGGTATGTTTAAATCCCAAAATTTATCAGTAGTAAATCTGCTTCTGGCAGCAGTTAAGATTTTGTTTATTTTAGGTCATTACTGCCTTTGGAAGATTGGGGACCATGTTTGGATGTGACAAGTACAATATCAAGCCTGATCTTGTGTCTATAGCTAAGGTCAGTTAAGAAGGATCTTCAATCATCAAAGACTGGCATCTTAGAGAAAATTTTATTTTTGCCTCTTTTGGTTTTCTAGGCTCTTTCCTCTGGTTACATGCCAATTGGCGCAATCCTTGTCAGCCCTGAAATTACTGATGTAATACATTCTCAAAGTAACAAACTAGGTAAGCTTTCAATGACTGGCTCCTTCTGATTCCCATTTGTTGGTTTTATAGTAGCAGTTTCTAATATCATCATCTATTTGTAATGTGTTGATTTCAGGCTCATTTGCCCATGGATTCACATATTCTGGTCATCCTGTTTCTTGTGCTGTTGCTTTGGAAGCACTTAAAATTTACAGGTAAAGTTCACTCTTCCCTCGTATTTTGCTTCTGATACCAAGAACTTCACTTTTCCAGCGTAAATGAATTGCAACCAGAATTGTGAAAAATATGCAGAGCACTGAGTTCTAATCATGTGGTAGGCAAGAAACCTGTAAACATGAACTGTGGTTAGAAAAAGAGTGATAGATTCAGGCAGAAATGGCTTTTTTTGGAGAAGTCATGTGCTAGACTAGTATGCAGTGTGCTTTAGTGTCCTAGGGATGAATCTGGAGAGTTTGGCATAGAAACGTTGAAACGAAGATCAGAACTTAAGATTGTTAAGATGTAAATTAGGATGAGATATTGGTAGTCAAGAGAAAAACACAATTTATAGTCGAGGGGATGACTTGCACAATGTTATGTTCACAGAAGATAAGGGCAGCATAAACTTCAGATCACGAGGTAAATGGTGTTGTTGATTATTTAACTAGTCATGGTGTGAATGCCTTGCCAGGAAGGAGATATTTAACGGCGCAACTGCAAGGGCAGAGTTGGGTCATACGACCAACTCAAATAAATATCCCGATGCATCCAGTAGAAGTCAATAGCAACAATCTGCTAGATGGGAGGATATCTTTGAGCTTCCACAATTATGCTGCTGCCTCATCAACAAGGCCATCTCATTATAATAGCATGGATGAGGAGATACAAAGTGATGAAGAAGAGCTGCATTCCTCCCATATAATTGCGGTTCTAACTGAGGAATTGTCATGCTTAAGGGTAAGGCGATTATCCCCTAATGCTATTTTACCTGACAGAGACACTGAAAGAGCAGCGGGATATGATCTAGTGGAAAGTGACGATTGTCACATAGAACCCAGAGGGCAAAATCTGGTGTCAACCAGATTAAGCCTGGAAATTCCCTGGGGATATTCTGGCCGTATTGCTATAGGGTCAAGCATCGCAAAGAAGCTTGGCCTCTATATCAGGACCGGAGTACTTAATAGCAATTATCATGGTGAGGTCACAATCATGATCTTCAACCACACTATTTTACCAGTTCTCATCAAGAAAGGAGATTGTGTGGCACAACTTATCATCGAGAAAGTGTTATTTCCCATAATACAAGAAGTGCAACAACTCAATGACAATCTACCGAGATCTACATGTGCTACATCTTCTAGCCCGCTGCCTGATTTATTTAATAACTGGCTACAATCCACATATGAGGCAGCCTACCAGCGCACTTCGGGAAAGAGCCATGCAGGGGATGCACGCCCAGGGGCCTCTGCACCTCAGTCCATGGAATTCTATCCGGAGGACGATGGCGAGGACGCCCAATACTTTGCCGCCGTTCTCTCTGTGGACAACGCATCCGTTGACGATTTTGTCGACGACGCATCCATCGATGCGTATGCTGATTACTTGCAGCAATATTCTATCTTTTGCCGTTCCCCCGAATGGACTAACCCTGTCGCTGCGGAAGGCGGTGGGGATTATGATTCGCTACTACCTTACCCCAGGAAATCTCCATATCAGGAGATAATTGCGGCAGGAGAAGAACAGTGGGAATTGGAGTACCCACAACTAGCCAAATTAGCTGAGCAAGTCTACTCTTCCTCAGCAATATCAGAGTATAGGCCCCCTGTAGACACTACTATGGGTCCTGTCAGTTATCCACCCGCATCAAGGGACACTGGCGCAAGTCAAAGGCCTAGTTTTGAGGGATATGACAGAAGTGGTACTCGATTCAGAAGGAAGGACTTCTCTGAAATGTGGAATCTACCTTCAGCACAACAGCAAGCAGGTGCGATATTTGTAATTCCCTCGCAATTAGGGCAATTTGATGAAGTTTTCATACGATGGGAATCCATCACAAAGAACCTGGTATCATTACAATGCTTCACTGATCCCAGAAGTAAAGCTGAGTACATTGAAAATCTTCTAGGGGAATCTGAAAAGCTAGCATGGATTCAATGGAGAATGACTTTTCCTGATGAATACCAGCAATTACTGGCAAACGCCGATGGGGCTGATGGAACTCAGAATATTATTTCTCAAATAAGGACGGTATTTATGCTAGAAGATCCATACCAAGGATCAACAACTATACAAGATGAGGCCTACAGAGATTTGGAACGGCTCTCATGCAATAATTTAAAGGAAATTATTCATTTTCTTAATGATTATATGAGAATTGCCTCCAAATCCGAAAGATTATTTACTGGCCCTGAACTTTCAGAAAAATTATGGTCAAAAATGCCGGGAGATTTGGGAAAGAGAATAAAGGAAGCCTTTGAAGCTAAATACCCTGGAAATTCTATTGGAGTATTCCCAAGAGTACTATTCGCGTACAAATACCTTGAGAATGAATGCAAAGATGCAGCATTTAGAAGGGCACTCAAGGATTTATCTTTCTGTAGCAACATACCCATTACCGGGTACTACAAAAGACCAGAAAGAAGATTTGGCATAAGAAAATCAAAAACATACAAAGGAAAGCCGCATCCCTCACATGTCAGGATTGAGAAAAAGAAACACCTGGTCAGAAAAAAAAAATGTAAGTGTTTCATTTGTGGTGAAGAAGGGCACTTTGTAAGGGATTGCCCAAACGAAAGAAGAAATGTCAAGCGGCTGGCTATGTTTGAACAGCTTGACTTGCCAGAAGACTGTGAAATAGTCTCTGTGGAAGAAGAGGAAGATCCGAGTGACGCCATTTATAACATTTCTGAAGGGGAGGATGATGCGGAAGGTCTAAGCAAAGGTCTGAATACTATAACTATTCATGAAAAAATATTCATGTTCAGAGAAGTGGATAGGACATGGTGGGTGGGACCAAGTAATGGCTACCGATCCATGGTCCAGGTATCCCAGGAGCAGTATGAATGCAAACATATCTGGGAAGTAAATGAAGAAGTTCTCCTGATATATGAACAATGTATCTGCTGCAAGAGCATCTCCCGGAAGCAACATCGGATGCATTGCTTAAAATGCAAGATCACCTCCTGTGGAATGTGCAGCATGTATTATTTCAACAAAAAGAGTAAAGGTTGCTCAATCCACTCCTTTCAGGTATGAGCCCAAAAACTTACTCAAAGAACAACAAGATTATATAACTCAGAGTATAGGCCCCCTGTAGACACTACTATGGGTCCTGTCAGTTATCCACCCGCATCAAGGGACACTCGATTCAGAAGTGGTACTCGATTCAGAAGGAAGGACTTCTCTGAAATGTGGAATCTACCTTCAGCACAACAGCAAGCAGGTGCGATATTTGTAATTCCCTCGCAATTAGGGCAATTTGATGAAGTTTTCATACGATGGGAATCCATCACAAAGAACCTGGTATCATTACAATGCTTCACTGATCCCAGAAGTAAAGCTGAGTACATTGAAAATCTTCTAGGGGAATCTGAAAAGCTAGCATGGATTCAATGGAGAATGACTTTTCCTGATGAATACCAGCAATTACTGGCAAACGCCGATGGGGCTGATGGAACTCAGAATATTATTTCTCAAATAAGGACGGTATTTATGCTAGAAGATCCATACCAAGGATCAACAACTATACAAGATGAGGCCTACAGAGATTTGGAACGGCTCTCATGCAATAATTTAAAGGAAATTATTCATTTTCTTAATGATTATATGAGAATTGCCTCCAAATCCGAAAGATTATTTACTGGCCCTGAACTTTCAGAAAAATTATGGTCAAAAATGCCGGGAGATTTGGGAAAGAGAATAAAGGAAGCCTTTGAAGCTAAATACCCTGGAAATTCTATTGGAGTATTCCCAAGAGTACTATTCGCGTACAAATACCTTGAGAATGAATGCAAAGATGCAGCATTTAGAAGGGCACTCAAGGATTTATCTTTCTGTAGCAACATACCCATTACCGGGTACTACAAAAGACCAGAAAGAAGATTTGGCATAAGAAAATCAAAAACATACAAAGGAAAGCCGCATCCCTCACATGTCAGGATTGAGAAAAAGAAACACCTGGTCAGAAAAAAAAAATGTAAGTGTTTCATTTGTGGTGAAGAAGGGCACTTTGTAAGGGATTGCCCAAACGAAAGAAGAAATGTCAAGCGGCTGGCTATGTTTGAACAGCTTGACTTGCCAGAAGACTGTGAAATAGTCTCTGTGGAAGAAGAGGAAGATCCGAGTGACGCCATTTATAACATTTCTGAAGGGGAGGATGATGCGGAAGGTCTAAGCAAAGGTCTGAATACTATAACTATTCATGAAAAAATATTCATGTTCAGAGAAGTGGATAGGACATGGTGGGTGGGACCAAGTAATGGCTACCGATCCATGGTCCAGGTATCCCAGGAGCAGTATGAATGCAAACATATCTGGGAAGTAAATGAAGAAGTTCTCCTGATATATGAACAATGTATCTGCTGCAAGAGCATCTCCCGGAAGCAACATCGGATGCATTGCTTAAAATGCAAGATCACCTCCTGTGGAATGTGCAGCATGTATTATTTCAACAAAAAGAGTAAAGGTTGCTCAATCCACTCCTTTCAGGTATGAGCCCAAAAACTTACTCAAAGAACAACAAGATTATATAACTCATTGTGAAGCAGAGATGCAACGGCTCAAGTTAGAACTAGAAGCGGCAAAGGAAGAAAAGGAAGAAGCGCAAGAGTTACGCTACAGACTCCAGGAAAGCCATGAAGAAAATACTAAATTAAAAAGGGAAGTCGAAGCTTGGAAAGGGAAGTATAAAGAACTGGAGGAAGAATCTATGGGGCTCAATGAAATGATACTGGAAAAGAAAGGGCTGCACAAGGAAATTCAAAAGCTTCAACAGAAGAAAGCTTTGAAGGAAGTGACTCATGAAGGAGAGAAAAAAAAAAAAAAAGAGAAGAAAAATCTGTAAGATTTGTAAGTTCTGTTTGTATATTAAGAAAGTTCTTTTAAGTTCTTTTCAAATTCTTCGAGTAATGAGAACTAGGAACGAACAGACAATTACTCGAAGAATTTGAAAAGAACTTAAAAGAACTTTCTTAATATACAAGCAAAACTTACCGATCTTACATATTTTTCTTCTCTTTTTTTTTTCTCCCCCCCTTCTCCAGGGGGTTGAGACTCCCTTATATAGGAGAAGATTAGAGCATCGGGTGCTCCTTGGGTCCCATCGTCATGCTCTGAGTGCCTTCCGATAAGAGGGAATCTTATGACTCAAAATACACTTATTAGCACTTTATGTCACATCTCTCTTTACAGGATACGATCCACCGAAAGTGGTGTAATTATTGCTAGCTGCCAACTCAATTGTGGTGACGCATCACATCTGTCAGGTTGGTGTACTGTTTTATGGGTCCACCACTTCCTCAAAAGCAGCTTCTAGATTCCAAATGATGGCGTTCGTTGGGAAACGTCACGAGTGAGTCGTAACGCCGTCTCGAGTTGTTCATCAAGCTGAGAGACAACTGGTACCCAGTCCCTATACCAATTGCATGGGGTGCTCCTGGCCTTATACTCCCTGAGCTTGAGGTTGTGGATTTCCCTGTATTGTTCCAGGGATTTGAGGGCTTCTTGGGCTGCTCTTTTCTGAATTTGGTTGAGGTTGCTCTCATACTCTTGTTTGGTGTCGAGTAATTCCGTGCTTGAGCTCCCTCTTGATGGAATCCAGCTGCTGCTGGTATTCTGCCAGGAGGTTATCAGGTCTTGAAGAACTTGAGCTAGATGAGCAGTCCTCCGGATGTCCAACTTGCTTCTGACTCCCTGGACCGCCAGTGAGACCAGCTCTATCTGATTGAGCTGTTCTTGCTTCGGCCATTCTGAAATAATAAGCATATTGATTAGCCTTGATAATGAATCAGCTAACTGATTATTTTTCCCTTCAATATGCTGAAATGAAACTTCCACCCCACTCCCAGTAATGTAGTCTACGAAGGCCATCCATCGAACTCTTAATGGCTTGTTCTGGGCTGATTTGTTGAAGAAGCTTATTAATGCTTGACAGTCAGTTCTGAGAATCAGTTTCTTCTTATCAAGATAGTAGATTTTTAGTGCTTCCATGACCTTCATTATTGCATGAATTTCAGCGTCTATTGTGGATTTCATGAGGTAAAATTTTCCACTTGCGTAGGCGCAGACTCTTTCCATTGATTTGGGATCACCCTTCATTGCCTTTCACTTGCAGACTCCACCCCATCCCTCCATACAGCCGTCGACTTCCAGGATTATAAAGCATTCATTTGGGGGAACTTCGAGATCAGACAGTTGCTGGACTTGAGTCTTGATCTTCTTAATAAGATCCCAATCTTGCTTGTTTAGCCTCTTGTCCCCAGTCGGGCTTGTTTTAGCATACAGGGGACTCAGGAGCTTCCCAAGATTGGGTATATGATTTCTGGCATAATTAAGGATCCCAAGCCAGGATCGCATACCCTTCTTTGTCATCAGGTCTTCTTCTTTGAAGTCCGAAATCCTCTTAATAATATGAGGCTGAAGCTTCAATTTTTGATATCCCAGAATTGCCCCTAGGAATTCAATCTCAGGTACTGCGATCTGCATTTTTGTAGGGCTCAAAATTAGCCCATGCTTCTTGCATATATTCAGCATGATTTTGAGGTGTGTCTCATGTTCATCTTCTGAGGGAGAGAAAACCAAGATGTCGTCAATATAGACGGCTATAAATTCCTCGGTCCCCTTGAAGCAATTATCCATTTTTCGTTGGAAAATTGCAGGAGCATTCTTGAGACCGAATGACATTACAAGCCATTCATAGAGTCCGTCTGGTACCCAGAATGCAATCCATTCAATAGAGTCTGGGTGCATTGCGACCTGATGAAAACCAGATTTCAGGTCGAATTTTGAATAGATTTTGCTCCTGCTTACCTTCTGGAGAATGGTATTTATACCCGGCAGGCTATATTGATCCTTGTTTGTAATATCATTTAGTCGCCGGTAGTTGAAAATCATTCGCTCTCTTCCTTTTATTTCCTGACCTGTTTTTGGGTCTACAGAAGTTCCAGAATTCACAATAATGGCTGTAGTCCGATGCCGACTTTTGCTAGGGCGGATCACACCAATATCAAGTAAGGCTTTGATATGCTTGGAGAAGGTCTCCTTCTGCTGCAGCGTTAGGTGTTTAAGGGGTCGGTCTTCGATAGTGAAATCCGGGTTCTTTATATCCAGCTGGCATAACACTTGATTCTTGGACCAGTGCTTCAGTGGGTCTTCTCCTATGTACCTTTGGTCCTTCAGTTCTCTTAGAATTGGGCCGAACTTTTTCTGAAGTTTTGGCTGAGAAGGCCCATTATAATAAACCAGTTCTTGGATCTGGATACTCCTCCTCTTCCAACTCCAATTCTTCTATGGCTGCTGCTGCAGGGACAATAGGCAAAGTATTAATAGTTGTAAGATTTTTGTAGAATGTTACCGTGTTGCCTTCTATTCTCACTCCCCCTTGCATTGCTCTTATGAAATTGCAGCCAAGGATCATCTAGATATTGTCCCCCATCTTTAGTGAAAATGCATAGGTATAGGGGATCCTAAAACTGTTTTCCCCGATGATCATCTTCCCATACTTCAGCCTTTTATTTGCAACTGTTTTGGAGTTAATCTCGCTGAAGTGCACAACATAGGGATTACCTTCAAGGGCCCCTTCTGGCATTGCTTCTTGATCAATGCAACAAGTAGTGGCTTCTGTGTCTAGGATTGCATTGACCTTAAAGGGCCGAATATTAGGAATCTCAAATTCTACTTGCAGGTTGAAAAACATATTTTTAAGCTTTCTGGTCTGGGTTACCTCCTTTGTTTCTGCTGTGAATACCCCCTTTGGTTTTCTTCTGTCAACAGAACATTTAGTTCTTCCTCTCCTTCATGAGTCACTTCCTTCAAAGCTTTCTCCTGTTGAAGCTTTTGAATCTCCTTGTGCAGTCCTTTCTTTTCCAGTATCATTTCATCGAGCCCTATAGATTCTTCCTCCAGTTCTTTGTACTTCCCTTTCCAAGCTTCGACTACCCTTTTTAATTTAGTATTTTCTTCATGGCTTTCCTGGAGTCTGTAGCGTAACTCTTGCGCTTCTTCCTTTTCTTCCTTTGCCGCTTCTAGTTCTAACTTGAGCCGTTACATCTCTGCTTCACAGTGAGTTATATAATCTTGTTGTTCTTTGAGTAAGTTTTTAAGCTCATACCTGAAAGGAGTGGATTGAGCAACCTTTACTCTTTTGTTGAAATAATACATGCTGCACATTCCACAGGAGGTGATCTTGCATTTTAAGCAATGCATCCGATGTTGCTTCCGGGAGATGCTCTTGCAGCAGATACATTGTTCATATATCAGGGGAACTTCTTCATTTACTTCCCAGATATGTTTGCATTCATACTGCTCCTGGGATACCCGGACCATAGATCGGTAGCCATTACTTGGTCCCACCCACCATGTCCTATCCACTTCTCTGAACATGAATATTTTTTCATGAATAGTTATAGTATTCAGACCTTTACTTAGAGCTTCCGCATCATCCTCCCCTTCAGAAATGCTGTAGATGGCGTCACTCGGATCTTCCCCTTCTTCCACAGAGACTATTTCACAGTCTTCTGGCAAGTCAAGCTGTTCAAACATAACCAGCCGCTTGACATTTCTTCTTTCGTTTGGGCAATTCCTTGCAAAGTGCCCTTCTTCACCACAAAGAAAACACTTACATTTTTTGTTTCTGACCAGGTGTTTCTTTTTCTCAATCCTGACATGTGAGGGATGCGACTTTTCTTTGTATGTTCTTGATTTTCTTATGCCAAATCTTCTTTTTGGTCTTTTGTAGTACCCGGGAATGGGTATATTGCTGCAGAAAGATAAATCCTTGAGTGCCCTTCTAAATGCTGCATCTTTGCATTCATTTTCAAGGTATTTGTACGCGAATAGTACTCTTGGGAATACTCCAATAGAATTTCCAGGGTATTTAGCTTTAAAGGCTTCCTTTATTCTCTTTCCCAAATCTCCCAGCATTTTTGACCATAATTTTTCTGAAAGTTCAGGGCCAATAAATAATCTTCCGGATTTGGAGGCAATTCTCATATAATCATTAAGAAAATGAATAATTTCCTTTAAATTATTGCATGAGAGCCGTTCCAAATCTCTGTAGGCCTCATCTTGTATAGCTGTGGATCCTTGGTATGAGTCTTCTAGCATAAATATCGTCCTTATTTGAGAAATAATATTCTGAGTTCCATCAGCCCCATCGGCGTTTGCCAGTAATTGCTGGTATTCATCAGGAAAAGTCATTCTCCATTGAATCCAGGTTAGCTTTTCAGATTCCCTCAGAAGATTTTCAATGTACTCAGCTTTACTTCTGGAATCAGTGAAGCCTTGTAATGATACCAGGTTCTTTGTGATGGATTTCCATCGCATGAAAACTTCATCAAATTGTCCTAATTGCGAGAGAATTACAAATATCGCACCTGCTTGCTGTTGTGCTGAAGGTAGATTCCACATTTCAGAGAAGTCCTTCCTTCTGAATCGAGTACCACTTCTGTCATATCCCTCAAAACTAGGCCTTTGACTTGCGCCAGTGTCCCTTGATGCGGGTGGATAACTGACAGGACCCATAGTAGTGTCTACAGGGGGCCTATACTCTGATATTGCTGAGGAAGAGTAGACTTGCTCAACTAATTTGGTTAGTTGTGGATACTCCAATTCCCACTGTTCTTCTCCTGCCGCAATTATCTCCTAATATGGAGATTTCCTGGGGTAGGGTAGTAGCGAATCATAATCCCCACCGCCTTCCGCAGCGACGGGGTTAGTCCATTCGGGGGAACTGCAAAAGGTAGAATATTGCTGCAAGTAATCAGCATACGTATCGGTGGATGCGTCGTCGACAAAATCGTCGACGGATGCGTTGTCCACAGAGAGAACGGCGGCAAAGTATTGGGCGTCCTCACCATCGTCCTTCGGATAGAATTCCATGGACTGAGGTGCAGAGGCCCCTAGGCGTGCATCCCCTGCATGGCTCTTTCCCGAAGTGCGCTGGTAGGCTGCCTCATATGTGGATTGTAGCCAGTTATTAAATAAATCGGGCAGCGGGCTAGAAGATATAGCACATGCAGATCTCGGTAGATTGTCATTGAGTTGTTGCACTTCTTGTATTATGGGAAATAATACTTTCTCGATGATAAGTTGTGCCACACAATCTCCTTTCTTGATGAGAACTGGTAAAATAGTGTGGTTGAAGATCATGATTGTGACCTCACCATGATAATTGCTATTAAGTACTCCGGTCCTGATATAGAGGCCAAGCTTCTTTGCGATGCTTGACCCTGTAGCAATACGGCCAGAATATCCCCAGGGAATTTCTAGGCTTAATCCGGTTGACACCAGATTTTGCACTCTAGGTTCTATGTGACAATCGTCACTTGCCACTAGATCATATCCCGCTGCTCTTTCAGTGTCTCTGTCAGGTAAAATAGCATTAGGGGATAATCGCCTTACCCTTAAGCAGGACAATTCCTCAGTTAGGACTGCAATTATATGGGAGGAATGCAGCTCTTCTTCATCACTTTGTATCTCCTCATCCATGCTATTATAATGAGATGACCTTGTTGATGAGGCAGCAGCATAATTGTGGAAGCTCAAAGATATCCTCCCATCTAGCAGATTGCTGCTATTGACTTCTACTGGATGCATCGGGATATTTATTTGAGTTGGTCGTATGACCCAACTTTGCCCTTGCAGTTGCGCCGTTAAATATCTCCTTCCTGGCAAGGCATTCACACCATGACTAGTTAAATAATCAACAACACCATTTACCTCGTAGGCAAATACCACATTTGGTGTATTCGACAGTCTGCCAATTAATCCCCTGGTAATAAGGAGATTAGCTTCCCCATTTCCCCATGCTTCATATCCTCTGGTGAGGATGGAGAGTTGTACATGCCTGAAGAAGTCCCCAATGGTTAGCATTATATCTGGTATAATATATACCAGTTGGCTTCCTTTAGTCAGATCAACTTTCATGGTGGCTATTATTGATTTGTCACCTAGCCACCTGTTGTCTCGAAATACAATGAGGGCCATAATGCCCTCCTCCTGGCGATGCAATGTTTGGATGCGTACCTGTAAAACTCCCAGGTGAATATACTGCATCCTGCTTTTTTGAAGCTGATTGAAGCTTTCTTCTTGGATGAAGCTGTGATCGACTTGGTTGTTGTCAATACATAAGATTGCTTCTTCTGATCGATGTATATATACCCGGTGGTGAGCATCATCTCTCCTGGAACGATAAAGCACCTCAGCTGGTGCTATTGCTGCACGTTCCTGCATGGATAACCTTAGTTGTGCCTGAGGATCAATTTGCTGTTTCAGGGTATGCTGAGGGATAGTTCTTCCCATAAATCTCCTACTCATCCTTCTTGCCGCCTGCTTCGCATTAAAGAGACGTCTTTGGTTCCTGTGATATTCTCTGATCTGGTCCTCGACCAGTGGTGTTGAGGTTGACGGTTCCACCATTGTTGTTTGTGACGTCATCTCTTTAATTTTTCTTGCTCGTCTTTAAGGATTTTGAGTGGATCTTTGAAGATGAGCAACTTTCCCCGTGCTTCCTTGGGCTTCTCAGAAGGCCCTAAGGACAAATTCTGGAGCTTTGTGATTAAGGCTTCAGGTAGAGGACCTGAAGGGCTCCCTCCTTCCTTCCTTTGTATTTCAATCAGTCTTAAGATCAGACTGTATCTCCTTCAATGCTTCTGCAATCCAATGGCCGGCGCCTCAATCTGCTCTGTTGCTTGTACTGCTGCTTTGTAGGAAGATGTATTCTTTGTCAGGATGTGGCTGCTCATCCAGCAATTAATGTTTCTATCTTTTGTAACAGCTGCTCTACTTTGCTTAGCTTTTGACTAAACTCTACTGTCAGCTTTAGCGCTTCTTCTACCACAAGCTTTGGTTGCTTGGCTATCTCAACGACCAACTCTCTAATTTCCTGTTTAGAAAAAGATTTCTGGTCTGTATACAAGGATGTTAAGGTCTTGATAGCACCCTTAAGCTGAGAGATTTCTTTTTCTTGACTTTGGTACTTCTCAAGGAGTAATTTAAAATTTTTGATATGAACACGACTAGAAAGACAGATACGATCGTAAACAACAGAAAGGTTGTGAGCTAGTTCTTTTGAGGATGGCTTAGAATTTGATGCAAGGTCAAGATACTCTAGGTCAGAGGTATGAGAGTTAGTATACCACTGCTGTATTGCCTCCTCCCATCGTTCTGACATCAGGATTTATTTTTAACCCTCATCGGTTTTCCCTTCCACCCTGGTCTAGTCACTCTCCTCACCTTTTCAGTGGGCTTACTTTAGCCTCCTCGGCTTTTACTGCCACCTTAGGTCTATTGGACAAGACTAAGCTTCAGGTAGTTGCTACTTCCTCCCGAGTGCTAACTTTCAAAACCTTACCAGGTTGTTCTGCAAGCAGGCTTTACGCCTTTTTACAGCACACTCTGTTCAAGTAGGGCTTATTAGGTCCAGCCTCTGTGCCTACCTTATAAGTTTTTGTCAGACATTAGTAGAGGGTAACACAGACAAATGGTTTATTAACCACCAGGGACCTCCTTCCTAAGTATCTTGAACCAAAAGTTCTACTTAGCCATAGAAACTAGCTCTGATACCAAATACAAACAAATACAAACATACATACATATGGATGGATATGGAAGCGGGGTGGATCGCTTCGAGCAAAGATAAGTTCGAAGAGAACTAGAAACGAACAGACATGAATTTGAAAAGAACTTAAAAGAACTTTCTTAATATACAAGCAGAACTTACAGATCTTACAGATTTTTCTTCTCTTTATGGTAAAATAGTTGTTCCTTTGGGATCCTTAATTATGCCAGAAATCATATACCCAATCTTGGGAAGCTCCTGAGTCCCCTGAATCGTACAAGCAGTTAGAATAAGTTGTCATGGTTTTGAAGTACTCACATGACAGCTTTTATTTGTCACATTTATTCTTATCAAGTGATCTTCTATGCATCTAAGTATGAGAACCTTTATTGGGATCTCAACAACTGATTACGTGCAACAACGCTTTCAGGGAAAGAAATGTTGTTGAGAAGGTTCAGTCTATATCTCCAAGGTTCCAAGATGGCATCAGAAAATTCTCCGATAGTCCCATTATTGGAGAGGTATCCATCTCTCTATGTTCTTGCTTTTCTTAAGAGCCAATGCAGATTTGCTTAGGTTGCAGCAGAAAAGATTTTCAGTAATAATTTTTTCCATGTCCCTTGTATATTGTAAAATGGAGTTAATTGCAAAATCTTATGGAATTTTTATTTGCTTCCAGATTCGTGGGACAGGTTTGATTCTTGGGACCGAATTTACTAACAACAAGTCTCCTAACGATCTGTTTCCTTCTGAGTGGGGTAAGATCTATAACCACATTAGCAAATCTAAGTTGTCAAATAGCTCTACTGCTTGATCTAATAGGTTCCTTTTGTGTTAAATGCAGGGGTAGGTGCAATATTTGGAGCAGAATGCGAGAAGCATGGAATGCTGGTTCGAGTTGCTGGTGATGGCATTTTGATGTCGCCTCCATTTATAATAACTCCAAATGAAGTTGATGAGGTAAGATGATGCTTTCATAATACAATTTCTATAACTTCCTATTATTGTCATTTCAATGATTTTGGTTTACCATAAAGTTGGATTCTGATAAGTCATCCTGAAAAGTCTTATGATTTTTAAAAAGCTTTTGAACTATATAGGAAATTGATCATTTTACTATTAGGTTTCAGGTCATGTGAATGTGTTGTAACGATTTCTCATTTGCTTTTCAGCTTATAAGCATATATGGAGAAGCCCTAAAGAGCACAGAGAAGAAGGTGGAGGAGCTCAAATCTCAGAGAAAGCAGTAACCCAACCGTTGGAAGAGAATCTGTGGCAGTGAATACCAATAAAAAAGGAGGACAAAGAATTATTTGGTGGATTAGGGAAAGCTGTTTCATATTGTGAGAAGTCTATGTTTATTGCAATAAAACTTGTTCCTCTTTGCTCATTTCATCACTCTGCATTCTAGGAAATCACATAGTAATAGTGGATTTCTAGTGATCTCATTAGCTTCAAGTTACTGAATTCTCCACCAAGAACTGTCTCAAAAAAATAAATAAATAAAATCACAATTGAGGTTATACATGCATCAATTGCTAGGGATTTTTACAGCCATGCCATGATTGTGCTTGAGTAGAAAGACAGACGAAACATTCAGACAATCACCAGCAATTTGTACCTAGTTTTAGGGTATATAGAAATCAGATGCATTAAGCCAACTGCCAAAACCATCAACGGCTCCCTGATCTTTGTACGGCTGTGGAGTTCTGGATCATAGAGTTTTAGAGTATAAGAACCTTGTCTCTAGATCATAGAGTTCTTGAACATGCATATCAGACTAAGCATCTTCAAATTAGATCAACATGGTCCTCATCCTAGATTGTACCTTCACAGAAATGAATGGGGAAATTACAGTGCAGTTCTTGCTGTGTAATCTCATGAAAAATATTGTTTGCAATCACAACCTTCAACGGACAATAACAAATGAGCAATCAACAGATTGTTAACACAGCTAGCCATTTAACCAGGAGGCCATTTCATCTGCCTGCCACCAGGCACATGCAAGTGAAGATGATAAACAGATTGACCTGTGAATTTACATGACAAAGCCATAAGACCGTGTTTGAAAATATTGAGCAAAACAGCAATTGACCAAATTATGATTGATGTGCATACACGCCTCAGGACCATTATTGATGACAACACAAAATCCATTCAATATGCCTTCCTTCTCAGCAGCTACTCTTGCAGCATATGGAAGATTGCCCAAGATTTCAGCATGGATTGGTTCAGACTGAAAAGATTAAAAAAAGATGGACAGGAAAGGTAAAAACAAAAGCAACAGTTTACACCTTCAGGGAACCGAGTTCAGATTCAAACATATAAACAGAACTCTACCTTAAAGGTATGTAGCTTCTTACTCAAAAAGATCTCGTATATTACCAATCAAACCAGTATTACAAAGCCTCAATGCGTGTGTCAATTGTTCAGATACTGAAGTACAGCATTTTTAAAAATTTAGACATAAGAGTGCATCCCTATATCTTGAAATTGTAGATATTCATAGTTAAAATACAGCATATTTCTCTCTTTGACCATAATTAATGAAAAACTGTGATGTGGACACTCAAAGGAAGTTCAAGAATATCAAAAGAAGCTAATATCAAAGTCAGGGGGCCAATGACAAAATGAATTTGATTCAGCTTCGATTAAACTGATTTAACTTCCTTATACCATTTCTAATGTTAAAATTCTCTTTATTATGATGTCTTAGGTCTTATTCTCGGATTCCACCAACCCAAGACCAATTATGGACTGAATCCTATTCAGTTTAGGACTTGGGAAGGATGAATCTTTATTTAGGATTTTATTTTCGTAGGTTAACTTATTTAGAACTTCTACCAACCCAATTAATGGGTTTAAACTGAGTTATATTCAGTTTAGGACTTGGGAAGCCAGAAACTTACTCAAATTGGATTTCTGGTATTTGTATAAATAGGCCTTCAGTCCTATGGACGGGAAACAACTTTTATTCTCAATAAAGTTCTACTTTAGTGAATTTTCTCTCTTCCTTGTGGATTCAAGGAGTTCTTAACAGAGGCAACGGTGTTTTCCTCGTCTACCACGCTTGTTGCTACGTCAAGTGGTATCAGAGCGAGGCTCTCCTTGCTTAATGTCTAACGACGACGCAACCAGCAGCAACCCTAGGGACGGTGCGCCTGTGGGTAATCACATCAACCGTGAGTATTTTGATTCGACCATGGAGGCAATCCAAAACTCACTTGCAAGGTTGATGCTGAGGATGGATCAACTTGAAGGCCTGAATCAACCACGTCAACGGATCGATGAAGTGACTCGCGATCCAATTGGTCGAGGAAAGGCTCCGCAAGTGAATCCAAAGGGTTTACAAATCCTTGAAAATTCCAGCGATGAAGAAGTTGAAGACATCCTTCACCGACCAGTTTCTGAACATGATAGACGTCATGATTTTCGCTTGAAGATTGATCTCCCATCTTTCAATGGCCAACAAAGAATCGAAGATTTGCTCGATTGGCTTGCTGAAGTGGAACGGTTCGTCGACGACATGGAGATTTCCCGATTCCGAGAAAGTGAATCCTTGTTGCTGTACCGACTCAAGGGGGGTGCATCAGCATGGTGGGAACGCAGCCAGTTGGAAAGGACACGCCAAAATAAAGCTCCAATTCGAGCATGGCCACGGATGAAGGCTCTTCTCGAAAAGCAATTCCTTCCCATAGATTATGACCAGGTACTCTTTCAGCAATATCAAAATTGTCGACAGGGTAATCGCAGTGTGAAGGCATATGCTGAGGAGTTTTATCGCCTATCAGCACGTAATAATCTAATAGAGACTGAATCTCATCAAGTGGCAAGATTCAGCGGTGGGTTACGCACAACCATCCAAGATAGGATTTCTTTACAACCTATTTGGACGGTTAATGAGGCTGTGAGGAGTGCAACTCGTGTGGAGTCCCAATTGGAGCGACCTGTCATCAGAAATCAGGTGGGGAGAACCATTGGTGAGAATTCAAAAGAAGCACAATCTATTCCTAATAGAGCTGCAGCTACACAACCTTCTCGACCTCCCACACAAGTGAGTCTTGAAGCTAGACCTACAAGGCCATCAGAAAATGCCACATCAGCAAAGAACCCAAGTTCAAATCCTGATCTAAAGTGCTATCGTTGTGGAAAATTTGGACA